>DF241436.1:0-79583 GCA_000507305.1 Breviolum minutum Mf 1.05b.01
TATAACGTGATTCCATGCAGTTGGGCATTGAAGATTTGAGGCCTTTGCCTCCAACTTCCTCGACATCTTCTGGCAAGATGGTGGGACAACTACCGCAGGGACCTCGGCCTTGGGATGAGAAAACGGGTGTTTGGAAAGTATCTTATGATAGAGTGTATTTATGATCATGTATCCATATATCATTCATCAAAGGACTATCCCGAAAAAACACCTTTAAAAACCATGAGGTTTCTGCATTTCGCCCAAAGAAAGTGCATAAAAAGTCGACAGTAATCTCACAAGGCAACAGCATCGGCCAAGAAGGCTTGGTGGCATTGCAGCATGTGTTGCCGGGACACTCTGTTTGGACTATTGAAATTGAATTCCCATTGTTCCAATTTGTAAAGCAACATTAAACTACCTTATAAATCCCTATAGATCTTGTGACTTCCAGTCTGGTTTGGGAATTTGAATTAACACCTGGATGCTGGTGGGACAAGGCTGGATAGCCTAGTAAATTTTCTAGGAGAAGCTATACTAGTTGGGTTCGAGATAACTTCGATTCTCCAAAAGAGAGCTTGCGTATAGTATAAACTAGCCTACAATTAGCGTGTACACACAATATCACACCACATCAACTTTTAAAATTTGGGGTTTTAAGTCAACGTTTGCAAGTATATATACACACAACACCCGTATTTTTGCTAACTTTGATGCTGCGCAGAAGCCTTGCCTCCAAGGCCTGGTACACTAAGCCAGGATGGAGTCTCAAGATGGAGTCATTGCCAGCAATTTTTTTCGAATCCAACAAAATTGGCAGGGGTGAAGTTGCAACAAAAATCCCAACCAGTCATGGTGTATATCCAAGTTTTGAAGAATCGAATTTAAGGCCAGGGCCGACCTCCTCAACACCCTACGCGGGGATTTGGGACACCTCTCAGCCAATTTCGGCTTGCGGGTGGAGGTGGAGGTGCGGCTTCCCGACCTATCATTGGTTGATTTCCTCACCTGAAACATCAACGGAAACATGGATTGATTCATCCACAGTTTGGCAGTCAAACTGCCCCTTAGTTGTGGTGAAGCAACCTGACCTTGCCTTGATGCCTTGGAGCCTAGGCTGCCTCAGACTCCTTCCGCATCGAGGGTTGCGAGGGACCAGATCATGCTGCAGCAGTGCAAAAGGAGTTGCAGGTGGCGATTTTGGTTTTGAAGAGATGCACCTGGTCACTGTAGCTGTCTCTAGCTCATCATTTGGTACTTTTGGTGAATAATGGTAGAATGGAACTGAACTCGGATTGTTGACAAAAGCAGTTATACAAGTTTAAGCATTCACAAATCCAAAGGTGTTAGAAAACTTCGCACCCACGCACCAATGTTGAGTTGGAATTAATTGAAATTGAATGAAATTGAACATTTCACAGCAACAATATCACCTTTTTTGGGGTTTCGGTTTCTGTTTTCTCAACGACTTTTACGATGCTTTCGCTGCAGGCCATTTGCAATTACTACAAATTTCCACCGCCTCAGTTGCGTCCAAGCTGAGGGGCAGGTTGTAGACGGAAGAATCGTCGAAGATTATTGCATGAAAAACGTTGGAAATTATCATACAAGAAACATTCACATTCACAATAATTGATAATTTATTTATTATGTTGCCATATTAGTTGCCATTCTGACAACTTACTTGCACTGTTTGATGTTTTTTTTCTGTTGGAGCAGATCTTCTTTTTTTTGATATGGTTTGATAAACTGTTTGGATTTCTGCTGCCTTGCAGAGTCTGCAAATTGCATTTGACGCTGCAAGGGTGAGTGGCAAAGATGCACTCAGATAGACAACAACCAGAAACATTGCTTCAGAAAAAAAGCGTGGAAGCAGTTTAGAAGTTGTTTGGAGGTCTTGACATCTCTTCTATTTTGGATGCAAAACTTCCTTGACAAAACATGGACTTGGATCCACATGAGGTGTTCTTATGCTGAGTCTGTGGAGCATCAGTTGCGTGATAGCAAGACGTCAGCAGCACTTCTGGATGATAGCAAGGCACTCAGAACACCCGCCTGAAACGACCCAAAAGGCTCAGAGATTGCCAGCCAAGGCCAGCTGGGGCTGCAGCAATGTTTGGCTAGACAGAAAGCTGTGGCCATAGAAGTTCTCAATGGCCGCTCCAAGGTTTGGGATTCCCAGGATGCCACAGATTCCTGACAAAATCTTCCAAAGTTGGAACCTGGGTATATAATTCTTGTTTTTTCTTGGGGCTGTCAATTGCCGGAGGGCCGGTAAGCCCTTGACATGCACAACATATTTGGTGGTGTTTCTTGCATTCATTCAAAGCTTGTACCATCTTGTACCTCTAATCTTCCCCAAGGGCCTAAGGGTCTTGACACTTGGATTTGCTTTGACTTAAACTTCTCCACATTTAGTCACCACTCGAATCGGCAGGTGCAACTGACATGCAGCGTGCTGCGTTGCTTCTCCGCCAACTTCTCAATGGTGACCTTCAGGACTTGTTTTGGACCATGTTGGACCATGTCATGAAGCCTCTCATGTCAGAGGGATTTGATTTTGAGTACGTACTTGTTTGTGATCAGAGTCGGAAGTGGTATTTGTCATGTACTAGTAGTGCAAATTGTCTCTAATTTAATTTGGCAATCACTATATACGATACGTATTTCAGTATTTCGTTGTCTTCTCAGTACCAGTCAATACATTACAGTACGGTATAGTACAGTCGATTTGTTTTCCCAATCCTCTGGCCTCACGTCGGAGTTCAGGCTTGGCGTCAGTGGCTGGTGGAAGCCAAGGCAGAGAAGTGGAGGGAAGCAGAAGCCGAAAGGGTGAGGACACAGCCAGATACCTAGGATGCAACTGTCAGAAAGCTTCAAATTTCATGGAGGGTGAAGATCAACAGGCATGTTTTTGAAGGGAAGATAATCAGCTGTGTTTCCTTGCAAACGATTTTCACCCCTGGATTTGGATAGAGATTTCTTTGAGGGACAAGATATGACAAGATGGGATAACAAAAACTCTCACTTCGAACTTTGAGGTTGGAAGATCGAGCTCTCCAAATGCAAGGCAACGGTTTTTTCTTGTTGGATAGCTGTTTTTAAGAGTTACAAATTCAGCAAGACGCACTACACTCCACTTTGAGATGCTTTGGGATTTTTTCTTTTGTAAATACCAGACCATATTTCATCGAGGCCGAGCTTTGTCAGCTTTCAGAGTTGCCAAATATCGAGCGATCAGTCTACAGAAGGCAAGATGGAGCATGGAGCATCATGGAGGTATTTTCAGGTTTCTTCTGCTTTTCTTGGTTGATCGGTGAGGTTGCAGATCTGCTGTTCCAATACCAACTCAAGATCACCAAGGCCGGATGAGCTGTTGTTGTTTTTTTTTGGCGGGAATTCAAGAAAAAGTGAGGATGATTCGATGCAATTTTTCATGCAATTGAGCAGGTACGATTTGGATTCGGATATGAAAAGGATTGAACAAACAAATGGTTGATGTCATCTACTCAAACTCGTTTTTTTTTTGCCATCTCTATATCCTCAACCTCAGCTCCAGGTCCAGCTCTTTCTTTCCTGGAGACTTTGCAAATTGGTGGATCCAAAAGAGACACCTGCTGAGGTGGGGACAGTTTTTCCTCAGGGGTGGCTGTTGTTTGGGGATGGGCTGGATACTAATCTTCACTGCCAAGGTTGAAACTGAAACCTTTTCAAAAGCTTGGTACCAGCACAAAGAAGAACTGCAGCAAGGGAGAGAGCAGGCCAGTGACTTTATGCTGCCACTTCATCGTACTTTGTCCATCTTTTTCAGTCAATTCTGGACAGATCTGAAGCAAACTTGGCCACCAGGTCATCCAGCAAATGTTGGACACTGGCGTGCAGGAGAGTACTTTAATGGACCAGGTGGGATGTCTTAGCTGATGTCTGATAGCTCATGGCTCACATGGCAGACATCTTTATTCTTGTCTCGAGATGGCAGGCTGTGGCAAAGGCAGAACGTGTAGCTGAATCAGTAGCTGAGAAGATGTACCAGCAGCTTGGTGGCAACTTACTCCTATGAGCAGATAGAATTTTAGGACTTCGAAGCATCCAATCAGATTTTCTGGTGCTGCATGCTACTCAACTGCAGGCAGCTATGCATGGAATTGGTGAAGGTGACCTTTGATAGCTGGCACCAGGACAGACTGGACAGCATCGACTTGTCATTTTGTACGAGGCTGCAATCATTGGAACATCGACCTTTTATTTGCAATAGGAGACAAGAAGATCAATAGCAAAGAGGGAAGCTGAGGCTTCGCTGCGTTACCTGTGTGTTTGCACGACATGGTTTGTTTAGATTCTGACACTTCAAGGCTGCAGAAGCACGTGCAGCACTCCTGGAAGAACAGCTCCAGTCACAGCAGGTTGGGGATGTGCCACGTGTATTGACCCATGTTGAACCCTACAGTCCCAGAGAGGTCTCTTCACTTGCAGGAAGTTGGTTGGAGAAAACTCATGAGAACACCTATTTGATGCGCTAGGCCCTCGAGCCTTCCCACATGGAGGACCGGATGCATCCGGAGAATAGGGTGTTGACATGGCTTGACAATCTCCTAAGCTGCACAAGCCACAGAGGTGCGCTGGTGATATGGTAGCCATGTACAAAGTATACACCGGTATTCAAGGCACTTGAAGACCCCCTGACTGTGAGGTTCAGGAAAGTTATGATATACCTTCAACATGCATGCATCATCATTCTTTGATATACTTTGTTTGCAGTCAGTACTTGTACTGTTTGTCACTGACGCACGTTTCAAATTTACTCCTGCCCTCGGACCGGTAACTAGGATGATTTGGAAAAAAGACAAAGAATGCGAGAAGAGGAGGTGATGGCTATAGCAGCAGCAATCGTGTTTGGGTTAAGTACTCATTTGATCAGTTCGAACTCGAACGCTTTCATACAAAGTTGCAGGCCATGGAAGAGATGCGAAGACAACGGGACGCTGCTGAACGTGAGGTCGACATGGCCAGCACAGCAATCTCAAAGACTCAGGGCTTTTGATTTTGAGAAATCCATGCATGTAACTGTAGAAATTACCATCAATCACTTGCCAATCCTTGAGTGCCCACAAGATGCCTGTTTGGCTTCCGTTGGCCTTTCACCTTTTGGACGAAGATGCAAGGCCTTGCAAAGGCAGCAGCAACTGGCTGCAGCCGAGCGTGAGGCCCTTCGGACATTTTGGACAAGTCTGAGCGGAATCAAAATGACTATGCGTTAGCTCGTACTTGGTGGTTTCACAGTAGGATTTTGGAAAGATGACGCCGATTGAAAAGACTTAAACTGCCATCAACTACAGTATAGTAATGCAATGCATAGTATATAGTTAGCTTATAGTTTGGCAGCAAGTTCTTGCAAATATGTCACAGAGGACTTTGCAATCTTACTGAGGCCTTAGTAGAGCAGATCAAAGCAGCGCGGCTGCAGCAGTCCTTTGAGATGGAAATGCTGAAGGACCAGGTGGCACGAGAGTGCGTGATGTGCGGCAATACTTCTCCCAATCCAGAATGACGTTCTCACAACATGTCGCAACTTACTTCGGAACTGAAAAAACCTTCCTTCTCAACATGCATACTTTGTCGCAAACCTTGCAGGTAGCCCGTGCAGAAGATGCGAGGAGGTCTCAACAAGAAGAACTTGAACGTCTAAAGGAAGAGGCGCGACCAAGCCCAGTGAAAACCCACTGGCAGATGTCAGAGGCAGTGTGATTGGATTGAAGCACTCAGTCCATCTCAGTCCTTTTGTTGTGTTGCAGGTGACCAAGGGATCTGTCTACCAGGACCACAACATATATACATATCCAACTCTGTGGGTCAACCGGTGTGATGACAGCTGTCAGGAGATTATACAGCAATTCAGGAGTGGGCCATCCGGCTACCCAGCAGTTTCGTCCTTGGCAAACCTTAGCCTCATAGGAAATCAACATCTAGGAACTGGATGCAAGATCATACAAGCAAACCTTCAAGGAAATAAGCTGCAGTTATCATTTTGCGTGTAACTATGTCATTTGTTTTGATGAGGCTGTTCCTGTTCCACAAGCAATGGGCGACATGCGGGTGGAGCAAGCTCCAAACAAGGCTTTGATATCATGTTTTTGCCAAGGAAAACGACTTGGAAATTCTGGGATTGATAAACAGCCTTTAAAGCTATGCAATTGAATTTGGCAGGCTTCCTTGCATGATTGAGTTTTGGAGACGTTGAAGTATTCCCCAGTTTCTTGACTTCGACGTTCCATCCTTCGAAGGCTGTTGTGACTGAAAGTCCTCCAGTGACCACCAGAAGTATTTCAGTTGAGGCGGACTTGGCTGATGGGTTGGGATTATGAAACATTGGTTGGTTGTAGGCAAAAATCAAAGGAAGCTGCAAAGATGAGCAAAACACGAGTCCAAAAAAATGCATAGCATATCTTAAAGTACAGCAAGAATGCTCAATGTAGTCTCGTCACGGCAGTGTTGTTCCAAGCCACAATTCCTTCAAGAGTGCATCGTGGGAATTCGCATGTTGGTACTTGACAATATGCAACAGTTTTGAACGAATCATGACCAGTCATGACTTGAACACTTCAATCAATGACCATCTAGAAAAATCATGAAAAATCCAACAAACTATCATTTCTCAACGACCAGTGCATCCATTTGAGGCCGTTCCAGAGTTACCCAAGTATCGCAGCCAACGTCCCAATCCGCGATCTTTGGAACTGGGCAGAAATCAGGCGATCCATTTTTTTTGGTGCGGATTAGTATGATAAAGGATTTTTTTAGCTAAGAACTTTGAGACTTTTATAAGGGCCACCTTTTGCCATGAATTGTTAGTTTCATGAATTGAATGTCAATTGATTTTCCCATTTGATGAGATGTTTTGGGAGGCTGAAATGCTGGAGCGGATGCTGATCAAGGTGCAAAAGCCCTGGGCATGTGCAAACACTGCAGCTCTTCTAACTTGTGTCGTTGCAGGTTGTGCTGCAAGGTTGGCAAGTAGTGGCCCTTGGATGGAGGCACAAGTGAGTTGGTGAGTCCATTGAACCATTGCTTGTACCATTCCACTGTACCACTACCGGTACCACATCACTGCGTACCAAGCCAACATGCCACTAGATTGTACCACCGGATGCCATGCACAGGAAGCATATTACAGCATCTATCTTCAACTTTGATAACTCCTGGAGTTTCATTGAGCTTCGTATGAGATGTGCGGTGCATCACCTGAAAAATCGATTTCATTTTGGTCAATCGACACGTAGTCGAGTTGTTCTTTGTAGGCCTTCGGAGTCTCGTGTGAGAGACGTACCCTGGCAGACACCACCAGAGGCCCTTGATCAGCCACTCATAGTCATAATATATCATAATCATTTGAATATATTTGAATCATTTGTGTCATCAAGTTAGTGGAGGTATCCTCGCAAGTGGTTTACTAAGAGTTATTTCGTCATCACCGCTGTCTAACATCCATCGGTTCCAGGATCCTTTGCTCCCCCGACCTCGAGGGCAAAACTGGCAAATGAGCGCTGAAATGGCGAAAAAGGGCTTGCAGAAATGGCTGGGAAAACCCAGTGACTTGTGACTTGTGAAAAACCAACATTTGGAAATCAAGAACTACCTGAAGAGTGTGACAATTGCAGAATAGAAAAAGATGAGATAGAATCAGCAAAATATTTCAGTTGAAGCGTTTGAAGTCGTGAAAACCAAACCTGGTTCTTTTCAATCCGGTCCTGGTTTGTTCAAGAAAATGTCTGTGATTCTACTACTAGTGGGACCTGTCTGACAGGAATTTCGGTATGTATGTATCTACTATTTTGAATATTCTTGAAGATATCCTCTCTGATGCAGTATGAGCCATGGGTAAAAGCGCTAGAACTAACGATTTGACATAAAAACTAGTGATGACTGTTTTTGCTTTATTGAGAAGATGAAACTTCAACAAAAGGGTGATGAAACCATCATGAAACTGTCAAGAAAAGACATGTTGATTGGAGAAAACAGGACGATCGATCTTACAAAGTTAAGCTCCACGAACATGATTTCAGACATGTGTGGGTTGTTAATTGTTTGACTGAAACACGAACGGACTCGCGATAAATGTGGGAAAAAATTGAATCAAAGGAATATCAAAAATGTCAAGACAATAATAACAGTATTTATTCGAATGATATTTATATTATTTGAAAAAATCACGGTAATGATTCATGAGTAAAGTCGCTAAAGGATGTAGTTTTCTGCTCTGGAATGTATCGATCAATGAATCAAGGTATTTTTTTTGCCTTTGAACCTTTTGGGATCAGATATTTTCATGATTTTACCAAGTACTGGGGACAGCTCTTATTCAACATGTTTGTGAATGAAAATAGCAAACAACTAAAGAACTTAATTGAAGTCACTTAAGATCAGCTTTCTCAAAAAAGGGCTCCAACAATGACATGACCGCTTTTATTGATGAAATTAGTTGATGAATATTCTTAAAGAATTGCTTGTCGCTTCCAATTTACCACAGAGGAAAGATTGAATGACTGTGCTCATTCAAAACATCAGTTAATGAATGTGGTAAGAAATTCTTTATCCCAAACATGTTTTTAGGTTGGATATATATAACTGAGTATGCTTGCTTGAGAGTCTCAGTCAATCAATGCTGGATCTTAAACAACCAAATGAACATTTCTTTTGAACGCCTCAATTGACTGGGATGGGACAACCTTTTTTTCTCTAAAACAACCCATTGTAAAAAAAATACGTGAATATGGTCATCAAATCTAACATAAGATCCAAAGTCTACACAGTAAAGGGCATGGGCTAGAAATGGTCTGCTTGAGCCGCCAAAAAGGTCCACGGAGCCAGAAGGTGACTTGACAACAGCGCCCGGGGGCCCATGGCTTGTGATGGATGATATGTTTATCACCAATGAAGGTGTACGTAAATTTCATCCATGTGATACTACCCCAGGAATGATTTCTATATTTTCTTAATTTCTTATGACAATGATATTATTAGACAATAGTATTGGTAGGTTTTTTTTACATGGCATGTTATCTTCTAAAGTAGATGTAAAAAAATTGCAGGGTTCCCTCCATTTGGAGCCACGCGTGAAAACCTGTGAGGGACTTATATGAAGCTGCTGCTCGAGCACATGCGACATTTGCCAGCTGGGCCGTGAGCTCCAGCCTCAGCTACCCTCAGCGGAAAATGGCAGCCTTGGAATAGGAGTTTCCTTTTTGGAAACCATCATTTTTTAGGTTCCATATGAAAAGAACCTTGGGAGTGTTATGTTACCTCATGTTTTTATGATACCTTGAAAACAATCCTTAAAACTTAAACCTTAGGCTCTGTTCGACGTCATATGTCGGCAACTCAGATTTCTGGAGTATGCTCTACTCATTGACTCCATAGATACCAAACAGATGCCAAGCGTACTTGGGGACTTGATTCTCTTCAATTGGGCTGCATATTTCACCGATTACTTCATACTTGCCAATATCTTCCCTGTTTGCTATTAGTTGTGAAGAAAAAAATGCCTCTTAGTCTTACTTATATAGTAGTTGGGATTAATGATGGGGCTTCTGGACAAGGCTGCTTGTGCCAAGCCAACTGCCGTTGCGATGCAGGTCAGGGAATCAACCGGAACTATCTCCTGAGGAGGAGGCATCTCAGACTTTCCTGAATGGAAACTTACAAGTTTGATGTGTATTTTTTGCAAGACACTAGGACAGCAGTTGTTTTTTTTTTCATGCTGACATGTTGTTTCCTTTGTCTTTTGCATATATATATATATACATATATATGAATAGTTTCATCAAAGCACCATCCAATGAATTCTGAGTGCTTTGGACAGGCCGGGGAACAAGCAGTGCTTCGCGCCAGCCAGAGTATCTCCGCAGATGTCATGGAGGAGCTGAATTTGTGCCATGTGGCAAGTGCCATCAGTCGATGGTTGATCCTTTTTTGACCTCAGGAGCTTGAACAATTTGCAATGCAACCATCATCATCTTGGCCGCACCTTAGCTGAAAACTGCTGCCGACCTTGTTTAAACCCTGGTGTCAATGTGGAGATTTGGAAATGCCACAGTTTGCCAAATGTAGGCCACCCTTGCTACCTCCTCGTCCAGTCCTACCTGGTGATACTGGTTGGGATGAGCGTATTAGACACGTGGCAGAGCCTAGACGAGGCTTGGCTGATTGCAGAGTAGCTTGGAGATCCATTGTGATGCTGCATTACTCGCCAATCACCTAAAGATGACAGTGGAAATTGAATTTTATCTTTTCCAATATAAGGAAATACAACTGCGATTGGTGGGTTTTCCATTGCTATTATCTATATTAGTTTGCTGGAGGGTAAATTCAGTAATGCTTCGTCCTTTCTCCTTGTGACATCTTTGGAAACTCTTGAACTGAGGACGATTGTTCGGAGCAGAACACGAGACCACGGAGGACCAACAACGATGAAAGTTCATAATTGATTATCATCATCATGATCATCATCATCAACATCACAATCAAAAACACCAAAACAACAACCACTGCCACCACAACAACAACAACAACAACAACAACAACAACAACAACAGCAGCAGCAACAACAACAACAAGATTCCCTGAAATTTGACATGTCACATCGGAGTCACTAAACAATGGCTTTTCAACTGGCAGGATGTACTGCTTGTGGAAAGCGATGGCTACTTGACCAGCTTTCGTGCCCTACCCAGTGATGTAGAAGGCGCGGTAGATTGTATAGACCACGCATTGCATGTTGGACTGGACAGTCGCCTTGGATATAGACAGAATAGATCCTCACTGCAAGAAGTTGAAAGAAGTGAAGGAAACAAATTGTTCAGGTGCTTGTGTCAAAATCATGAATGTTATGAAATTCCCCTCTCTAATGTGGTCAATTCATCATGTTTCATCAAGATTTGATAGAGCTGCTGGCAGCTGAGATACAGCATGCCAACTTGGTGACCAGGACAGCCAAAGGAAAACACCGGTGAGCCGCAAAACGAGAGCCTTGGCTGCATGAGCCATGCAGGAAGGATTGGGTGTGCCTAGATTGAGCTCCAACTGGACATGCTTCAGACATCTTCAGACACTGCATGCATGTAGCTTTGATTTTCGGCAGCGGATACAGTCTGGAGGTCTGCAGATGCATTGTGAAGCATTTTAGGATGACCCAAATGGGCTCATTTTGTACATAAGCATCTCTTGTGAGGCAAGTGAAGGGCAAAGCACCTTTGCTGGGTGAATGGGCATACCGCAGTTGCAGTTCATTTTTTTTTGAACTCTAGTTAGGCTTTAATAGACGGTATTTAAACATACGTACAACAGTAGATGAGTAGATGAATGTTGACTTATTCTCATTCTAGACTTTCAACCAGTAAATGCATGCTCTTTTGCCCGCGTCATCACAAGACGTTAATGGCTGGCACTCGTGGCCTCTACAAAACAGCGAAGCAGCAAAGTGGAACTGCAGTGCATGTAAGCTTTACAAGACATCTGCAAGATACACTGAAGTTAAATACATTTTCATACGTTTCTCTTGATCTCGGTTCGCAGACGCATCTCTTGCACTGCATATTGACGTCATGGGTCATGGTCATCAGAAAATCCAGAGGAATGCGGACACGACGGTAGTTCTTCGTTTTAAAGAACAATCTTGCATAACATTGCATAACCAGAAACTTAGCAATCCAGAAAGACAGCTAATTGTACTTTGCCTAGTGAACATGTTTGTAGTGTTCCTGACATACAGATTTTGGTCGGGCAGATAGTTGAATCTGAGCTTTACTTCCTTGTATGATAACACTGGTAGCACAACTCGGCAGTCTAAACCAGCAACATCGTTCCCAATCTCTGAATTTGTCCAATGGAGGCAGGAACCGTACAGAGATGTTGCTACGGTCAAGTTCAGTGCCTACCCGATAAACACCTGACTCCAAGGTGCCATCTGCGAGTGCAACTGCGACTTCTGTTAGGCACATGGGTTGCGCTTGGGTTGCGCCGAACGGCAATCTGAGGAATTTTATTTCGTGGTTCTACTGTTTAATTGAACATTGCCAAACAACTTGTTGTGAAGCCGCGCACACCACAGACACTTGATTCTTCCCCGGAATCAAACACAGTTTCAGAACATTTGTTAGCTTTTCTATGTGTTTTTGCGACTTTTGACATCTTTAGGGGTCTCAAGACTCACCCAATTTGTGCACATAGCATCATGACGTGAGGCGTTTGCGGCGAGAGCTGCAGCTCATTCAGCAGTCGCCCAACTCACAGGCACGGGGTCTGGTGTGTAGACTGATACTCAGTACTAGTACATACTAGTACCCAAAGTGAACGGTTGGCGATTTTGCAAAGCAGACTTGTTCTGTCCCATTCTTTACATTTCGTTACTGTAACACCTGTATGCTATATCAATCAGGTCGGTTTACATATACGTATACAGTATAATTACATCCACATGCAAAATTATGGTGGCACAGACTGAGGTGAACAAATTGCTCTGTGAAATTTTTTCAAACGTCTCTGATTGCACAAGGGTCCCATCATGGAGGGTCCTGGAATCTCTGAAAGACTTCCCTTCCTCACCTTGGGACGTATCAGTTGGATTACTACATTGTCACTCCATTCTGCTGGAGTGCAGATACTGTACTACTTAAACTTACAAGCATCATTTTTTGGTGGTTCAGAAGGGGACCGAAAAGATACCGAAACCCTCGCAACATTAGGTGGCCGTGAAACCCTCGAGCTCTTCTTTGTTGGAGCTGTAGCCCTAGTGGTTCTTACCAGCCATGCGCTGGTAAAACGTCTATGCGCCGGCAGTCTTGACATGCAACGATTTTTTTCGCGAATCTGTTGAGGTGGCATTTTGTTCTGCATTCCCTTCCCGCAGACACGTAGCAATCTTAGGATATCCATTGTGCTTGCTTAAAAAAACCACCGAATTTCTGCCTGCTGCAAGGCCATACCATGGGGGTTGCTATCATGGCAGGTGTGGTAGTGGAACGATGTGGAACGATGTGGAACGGACGTCGGACGTGATGACTTGGTCAATGACCAGGCTGCTGTTCCCTGCCAACTATCCTCATGCACCACCAACCATGGTTATGGTTACTCCCAGTGGACGTCTGGAAACTGGCTGTCGCCTTTGTTGCAGCCTGAGTTGATGTTTTGGGACTTTTTCGGGACCTGAAACCCTTCAGTGGAGCAGATTGTTTTAGGTCTTAGCATGACGGACTTCCATCCAGAGGCCACATGATCAGATTGTATGACATTGAACCCGTGCAATGATTCATTCCTGTTGTTTCATGTTGTTCCCTTGTTTTCATTTGTTTTTCTATTCTGAGTAAGTGCACAATTCAGTTCTTGATGTTGCCAGAGCTGGAATCCAGCGTGGTCCATTGACACCATCCTGACGGGCCTTTTGTCCTTCTTCCTGTCAGATTTGGAATCCGGTGACTCAGCCAGCAGTTGGTTCACTTGGAACTTGATACCTTCAACTTGAGAGTCTCTAACCTCCATAGACTTGACTTAAGGATACGGCTCCGTCCGATCAACTGATGAGCGAAGGAGGCAGCTTGCATTGTCATCATGGGTGCCTTGGTCGGAGTTGGCGTTTGACTGTCCAATGTGCAAAGTATCCACAAATAACTTCCTCTCCCTTTCCAAGGCTTGCAATGCCACCGATCCTGACTTTGTACAACTTTTTCCAGAGCTTCTGGACACCCCCCAGAGGCTCGGTTGGGAAACGCAATCTCTTGAAGTCCCGCTGGGTTGTCTCATGAAAGAAAACATTTAAGGCCTAAAGGTCTTAGGCAAACAAAGCTCTGGTCACCTGGTCCTGTTCAAAATTTGCAGATGGACAGACCAGACATCAGTCATCATCAGTCATTTGTCTTGTCTAGTCCAAATCATGTCATGTCAACAACAGCTCTGCACAAAGCCCACTAGGCAAGATGCCGGCGGACGGGGGAGTAGCAGCATAGGAGGTGAAGAGCCAGAGCAACCAATGCAGGCGATGACTTGGAATTGACATGAAGTGACTTTAGTCTTTCAACATGGTCTAAGTATTTTTAGATTTTATATATGTTTTTGCCAGTCCATCTAAAAGAGTGCAACTGAGCAACCAAGAAAATTGTTTGTTTCTCGAGTCTCATGGAAATACTAGTAAAATTGTTGTACAAACACCGATAAACAGGTAGAACCATCATTGAACCACGAATAGATACCAGGAGACCACCATTTTTTTGGGCCTGCGCCCTGTCCAGGCTCGGGAATGCTGGATCTGCCGGGACGTGGGCAGCGAGCCTTTAATACATCCTTGTGCTTGTCGTGGGTCTGCCTGACCTACATTAGACACGGATGACTCGACGGATCGGGTACAGCTGAGTGCCTTTTGAAGATAGGATGTAGTTTGCTGCTTGTTCATTTTGTTGCGATGACCCATGACAACTCAACTCACTTTTGCGCCTGGCCCGCTGGTGTGTAGTTTCTGGAAAACGCAGTCTGCCCCGCAGACATACATTGGTTTTGAAAAAGAGAGAGAGAGAGAGGGAGAGCACTGTGGCGGTTCTCTGCTGCCAAGCAAGTCCCTGCCCAAGCATTTCTTGTAAGACCTTGGACTACTGTCACTGTCGAAGTCTTTTCATTTGAAGCAGGTGAAGCAAATGCAAAACGGAAAGAATCTAAGTATCACATAACATCATACAACATGTATTTCTATGTTCATTGAATTTGAATACATTTCCGACTTTTGATCTTCTCAATTTGAGTGTGCATATTTACAGTCTAGGTTTTATTTTGGTTTTGCTATTTTATTCCATGTAATCATTTAGTCAACGCTTCCCAGATTAGCACTTGACTCCACTTAGGCGATGTCGCGTCGCTTTGCATTGGCAGAAGCTCGGCTTTGACTTTCATGGTAAGTCATGATGGTATAAGTATGAGCCCATTCGGTCAAGAGTCAAGGGCTAAAAATAAATAGCATTCTTTGATTTCTTGTTCATGTTTTCTCATGGATGTCTGAGATTTCTTCAGATTTGTTCCGACTCAGAGGCCCTTCCAGCACTTGCATTATTTTCACCCGGTGCATCCTTTGTGGAGAATTATGTGGCACAGAGAGTGCTGCAACGCCGTGAGCAGGCTTGTATTTTGACTGGAGGTCGAGACTCTGTAAGGGGGCCTTTTGTAAGTTGGCATGAGCTGAACATGAAAACCTCGAGTTTCCTTGTATGTTTCAAAGGTGAAGCACTTTTTGTTGATCTTGGCTGCAGGCGCTTGTGGTTAGAAATGCCAGAAGTGGATCAAATTCCGAAGTCTCTTGCCTTGACCATGAGAAGTCGCAGTCGGACGGGTTTGCTGGTGATGCTGTCAAGGACTCTTCCTACGGAAGCTTTTCGACGGCATCGCTAGTAGGCTGGATGGTTTCCCTGTGTCCACAAAAAATGCCCAAACTCGGATTGAGCCTCCTCATAGTCAGTGTTGCCACGAAGAAAGCTGGGATGCAAGTATGTCAAGGATACGAATGTAATGAATCAAAGTATGAGTAGCACATCTTGTCATATCTTGGCACAGCTCAAGCTGAAAATCGTGCTCCATACAGGTGGTCTTGCTGGATTTTGCTTGTCCTTCATGGTAGCAGCAGCGCAGATGACTCCATCCATGGCTGCTGATGCAGACGGGTCTCCTACAGGTCTGGGCCCTAGTTGACTGCTTGCTTCCCGGTTGCAGCCTTTTACCCCATCATTGGAACACAGATACCATGAGGAAACCCAAAGTATCCCAAAGCTGCAATGAGTTGAATTTTATGTATTGTCATGTATTGTCTACATATCTTTTTTACAGGTTACAGTAGTAATTTTGTCCAGCACCGTTCCATAAATATTCTCAAACTCTAATCTGAGGCTTCGCAGAGTTTGCCAGGAAAGGTGGCAAAATGGATGCTGAGACTTGCCTGAAACGTGTCACGTGAAAAGCGAGTTGGGAGAGTTTTCTTTGTCAAGTCACCGATTCGTGCCCACGCTCTGCTTCTTTTGTGCAAGGACGTTGGCTGTTTCTTCATCCAGTGTGGGAAGCAGACCAAGGACACAAAGTTGATGTGCAGTTTGTGTAATGACTTTGACCCATCATTGTACTGCGGTTCTGGCATCACACGGAAATCAAGGAATGCTTTGCAGAAGACGGGCGCTGCTTGAGACTTATCAGCAAAAAAATCACAATGTGAAGCATCATGAGAGTCTTGTGTGCATTCTTTGGATCCGGATGGAATCTCCAAAGTGAGATTTGTTGGAAAGAAGATTGAACTATATGATTGCTTCATAATTGTGGGCCTTTTCAGATTTTTTACTAAATCACTTTGCTTTACACCATTACCTTCAGGAAAGGTGCCATGTGCTTAGCTCGTTGTCGGGGAGACTCTGATTGTGCCACCCAATGCTTTGCTGAGTATGGATGCCCGAGGCCAGACAACCTTTGTGCTTTCGGGGCATTTTCTCGGCTGAACTTATGCTTCCCTGACCTAAAATCATGGTTCGCAACTCATGAATATTGAACGATGAAATGATGATGATTCTCATGATTGGGCTTAGTTTAGATAGGTACAGTACTTATTGCGATTGCGATGGCGATGAGGACGATGACGATGGCGATGATGATGATGATGATGATGATGATGATGATGATGATGATGACGACGATGACGACGACGACGACGATGATGATCTGAAATCTGTCCCTCACCAGCATGGTAGGCTGGATGCATGGCTGAACTGCACAGTTGAGAAGGAGCAATGCGTTAGCGTGCCAGCAGGCACCTATGATACTTGGATAAACCCGCAGAGTTGGCCAGTTTTGATCTCCCATGTTTTCCCCTACAAGACGATTGACTTCAGCGGTAGAATCATGTATTTTAGAATCTCTTGAGGCTCAGGGATGGCAAATAGATACTGTATAGATTAGATACGTGTTGTAAGCAAGATGGCATAGAGAGAAGGTATATACTGTAGGGAAGGTATTTAGTCTTTGCGTAGCCACCTTCATATATGAACAACTCACCTCCGAACGGAGCCAAGGATGTGAAAAAGTTCTATGCTGAGAACATCCCCACAAAGCTCAAGGATTTTGATGTGCGAAAGCTGGACGGGAAGTGGTACAAAGTGCGAGGCTACAACCCGAAATATGATTGCTATCCCTGTCAGACAAACACCTTCAAGTACAATCCCACAACAAACAAGATGGAGACGGAGGTCAAGCTTCGCGTTGCGAACCTAGGCAAAACGTTTTATTCAAGTACTTTACTGTACTGGCATGTACTGGCCATGCATTTGTTGCGAGTCGTTGCTTCTGACAGAAGAGCTTGGTGGCAGGGAGGGGATGTTATGAAGACAAACGGATGAAATTCTAGTACTGGAAGTGAACCCATGTGAAGCTGGCAATTCAGAAGAGTGTTATCGAGATGCAATCAGCAGGAAGACTGTGCAAACGTCAAGTTCGAAACATTTTGAAGATTACGACTTGTGATTGTACTTGCTCTCTCTTTGTTTTGGTGCTGAGGAGAAAGAAATCTGGTGGTTTTTGGGAAAATGTCCTCACAGAACAGATGAATGTACAAAAGGAATCTGATCGGAGCACATTGTACCTTGAACGCAAAAATTCACCGCAGCTCACCGATAGCTGATAGCTCACGACACGTCGAAAACTCTTTTGACCCTGTCATGCCTCTTTTGGAATCTCAACTGATGCGTCGAACCTTGAGGTTTGCCAAGGGGGAGATCTTTGGTTTATCATTCCAAGAAGAATGGTATGTATTGGGTGCTGATGATGATTTTGTGGTGACGGCGTACGTGGGCAACAACCTACAGGACCATGTGTTGGATAGTTTTTTTGACCTTTAAAACCAAAGAAGACAATATTCCCTGTGAATCTCTATGCCATATGTCCCGTATACACCTGTTGGCAGATTTTGATGTTGACAGCGCAATTGCAGCTGTGATGCTTACCATCAGAGTACCAAACCTTGCAGTCTGTCCAGGACGCTTACAAAGGCCAGAGCATCCGCTCAATTTACTGGACTGAAATCGACTGAAACGAAGTGAAATCAACTGAAGGTGATCAGGAAACTCATTTCTTTTCCTGAGGGGCATCTGACGAGCTAAATTATTTCCATACTGGCTTTTGTTCAATCACCCTCATGAATGACATGTGTATGTTCCCTCACTGATCAGTCAGCACTCTGGGCAGGTAGTTTTGTATACTCGCGAAAGCCTGTGCTATCTGCAGAATCAGAAGCCAAAGCCAAGGCTATCGCGGAGAAGAATGGTGCATTGGTAGCAAAGAACAAAAAGTGTTGATTGCATGGCTTCAGCATGGATTTCACGATTGTCAGGATGACATCGAGTGTAGCAATAAGCAGTTCTGGTTTCAACACTTCAGATGCACTGAGCACAAACTAAGGACTGGTGTGGTCGCGGCTTGGACCTAAAACTTATCATACTGATTGTCCAATTGTATCCAATTGTACTTTCTTGATCTTTCTTGTCTTGAGTTGTATCTACCAGGACTTTCAAAAAGTCTCATTGTCCCAGAGACCCTGTGTGAGACCCCAACCTTCCCCTGTCGAATCTGCAGGAAGTACTGTGTGATTGACAATGCTTGCCCTGATCAACCGCCTGTGGACTATTCAGCTCCGGTGTCTATGAACTTGGATGAGACTTGGCCAGAAATGCTGATTCAACTGGAAGTTTCTCTTGGAAAGCTTGGATACCCTCGGCCAATTTAAGGACATGCAGGATCTTGTTGAATGGTTTGCACCAGGATCTACAAGAGGTGGAACTGCACCTTGGCGGATTTGCCACGTGCACGGGTGGCAGCAAACCCGCATGGGCTCAACAAGAGTCACTGAGGTGAAGGATGAGACCTTCAATGGTGACTATTGACACGGCGGTTTGGTCGAGTTCGAAGCTGGTTGTGGACAGCCTTGGTTTTAGGAATTTTGGAGGTGACATATTTCTACAAACAATCTATAGGTAAGAGTCAGTATGGTAGTTGTGATGTAGTGGTGTGGAAATGAATCTGTCCATGACTGCAAAAAGGTTTTTGTGCCTGACATTTATTGAGATCTATTACTATACTTTTTATACAAGTTTCACGCTCTGTCGGGGCGTTTGAAGCCCTATGGCCCTATGGGCTGCCAATGTGCGGCAGAATGCACCGTGCCTTCAGAATACGGCCGTTTGACAATTTTGAGGAAGTGAATGGACAAAGCCATGTTGAACCCTCATCAATCGCCTTCAAAACGCTGTTTGTTGAAGCACATTGATTGGCCACCCGTTTGAGAATGCTGGCCTAAGCCGGAAGGCGGTGAAAGAAACAAAGAGTCCCACAGCTTTTGTCCGTTTCTGTGTCAAGGCTTTCATTGAGGAATTCCGACGCTGCATGACTTCTTGAAATTCATCGAGATTTTGGGTGGTTGCAGACTTTAGGTATCTTTCGGTGAAGTTCTTGCTGACTTTTTTAAATTTGTTTGCAATTTTTCGGATGTCATGACAGGTCAATGAGCGGTGTACACGCCTCTTGTGTAGAACAGTCTCAATCTCAGGATGCCATGATTCCATGAAGGATTACAATATAACTATACCCTGGAAGTCCGACCGCCATATTTTTAATAGGTTGGTTTCCGAACCACCATTATTTTAGTAGTGGATGATCATCATCCAAAAGGAACCCACCATTTTTAAATGGTGCTTGACTTCCAGGGTATAGAGGATGTGCCACGGCCATTTTTGTGCTCATTCCACTTGGCTTGAGATGATCTGCGCTCCAAATTTTTCCAAGTCTCAGAGTCTATTAGAGGCAGATTCTGGAGAAATTGTTGGGCAACAGAAAGTGACAGCTATATATATATATATATACGTGTATATGATATTGATTGATACCTATAGATATACCTTGCTACTTTACCAGGCATTTGACAAAGATCAAATGATGCTGCAAGTTAAGCTGATCAACTCTGATTGGATCCTAAGCTGGGAGAAAATGGGGAAACCGATCACCCCGGATACACAAGCATACATATACCTACCTGCAATCACATTATTTTGTTTTTATCATCTGAGAATATTCAACTCCCCAAAGCTCAAATTCGTCAAAGCCATCAAACAAGGCTTTCGGAATTCTATGGATTTCTTGTTTTGATCACCGAGGGCCTCTTAATGTCAGCCTGCTTTGCTGAAATTGCCATGGCGAGATAAATGCCATGACAGCTGGGATAGATGCCCTCAAAACGCTTGGCTTGAAACCGGGATGCACCGAACAGGATTGTTGGACAGCTTTTTTACATGCGTCATATCATGTCATATCGGGTTTGCTTTGTTTGTAAGTTTTCAACCGTTGCAGGATGTGACTCAAGCATTCCGGCGCTTGGCGCGGAAGAGGCATCCAGACAAAGGTGGCAACAAGGAGGATTTCCAGCGGCTGCGTGCAGTGCCTTGTCTTGTTTTTTTTGCAATACGTCTGAAAATCGATTGACTCTTCATCAGACTTCATGATTCATGGATATTTTTTGTAAAAATATGTTTTTGTCCATATAATTTTAGTTTTCTTGCGTTTTTTCTCATGCGCCAAATGTCATGACCTTTCCCAATTCCATCTGATTCTGTCCAAATCATCGATCCAAGGCCTATGAGTTGCTTACAACTGCAGGAATTCCGGAAGTTGATGCACCAGTACCTTGAGCAAGAAAAGAAAAAGGTCAACACCCAGTTGAGTTGAGTTGTGAACCCATCGGGGGATGGATGGATGGATGATATCCTGATTATTTTTTTTGGGGGGGATATCCAGAACACTAACTTTTGGATGCACCAAAAATGATGCCCCGCACTTTTTGCAACAAAAAACAAAACCAAGTTGGGATCCTTAGGTCAAAACCACCAAGCAAGCTGAGCAAGCTGCATCTGCGCCAGCAAATCCTTTTGCAAAGATGTGGGCGGAGGCCAGTCCCCCATAAAGATGCAGAGCTGCAGTCCTAAGGACTTCAGATGTTTTGGATTTTGTGAATATTCCATGATCCCTGTGTTTTTCTTTTAAAGTGGTTGACTTCGAGTACTGGGAATTGGTCCTTGACAATACTTGACTGTTGTGCATTGCTGAATGATGAAATGTTTGGAATCGCTTGCTTGCTGAAGCTGTCCAAACACAAACCTTAAAACACAGAAGTTTCTCCCCAAAGCCACAGACACTGACCATCAAAATATATCAAACTCAATAAGCCAAAATCAAGAATGCATGTGAAACTCCGCAAACTTCACCAAAAAAAACAAACAGAAGTTTTCTGGCATTTCTTCTTTTTCACACAGGCCCAACGCCTTAGTGCTCAAGAGCGTGCAGCTCAAAAGGCGCAGGCAGCGCGTCGTGCCTCGATGAATGGCACGGAACGTGCGAGGGAGGCAGGGGCCCTGCCTGAGTTGGAAGATGGGAAGAAATAACTAACATACAAAAGAAGACATGGAAAAGAGGTTGTATTTGTCCTGAAGAATTTTGTTTGATTTTATATTTTTATGATATTTTTTAATGATCATGTAGGGCCTGCGATTTTATTTGAACTTCTCCCATATTCTTTCAGGAGGGGAGAAGGCGAAAGCGGCAGCGAGAAGAAGAGGAGCGTAGACATGCAGAAGAGTGGGAAGAAGTAAGGCCAGGCCCAGGATAGGATTTTTTTGGGAGGAAACACCTGTACAGTAGTACGGGAATACTAATTCATGCGAATTCTGTTTGGTTCTGTCTCAGCTTTTGGTTGGTTCCTGTGGTTGTGGAGAAACTGTGGAAACTCAAAGCTTCCTATGGTTTCACCACCCAATGGAAGGACGACCAGTAGCACGGCAATATTGCACCCATGAACCTAAGGAAATGCTCCACTTTGCTTGCCCAGTTGCCCAGCATAGAATTGTTTGTGCCTAGGCGTGAGCAGGCTCAGCAACATGCAGCTAATGCGGCACGCTTCCAGCAGCGGCGTAACAAATGGGCTGCACAACATCGTGTCCTGCTCAGCTGCTTCACAGATCTTGGAATTGCCCGTTTCAAAAGGCCTTTTTGTTATATTTGAATCTTTCCAAGGTGCTCATATTTCTGGTGTCAGCTATGACATGCAGGACGAAGCTGCTTTTGTTTCAAATTAGCCAGGGTTTGAATGAATAGTCCAATAACAAACTTAACTTGAGTCGCCTGAGTCGATGAGTGAGGTTCAAATGTCAGATTAGAGAGAATCTCCATTGGAACTGATTGAAATGGGCAATGCCAGTAGATCCTCAGGTTTTTCCAGCATCCCTTTCTGTGGGTGATTTTTTTTTCGGGCATCGATCGGCGCAGGCGGATGCGTTAGGACTTCGCCACTGGCTACGGGTGCTGCAAAAAAAACATGTGCTGGAACGGCCAGCTGCAAAGCCCCCGAAGGAGGAGTGCCTTGACAGAATTTACAAAAAAACAATGAACAAAACTGTAATATGCAGTTGATTCATTTTTGGATATTCATAATTATTTCAATATATTTCAATATACTACACATAATTAATATCATAATCAAATGCCATCCAATGTGGAATTCATCATCACCAAAATTATTCAATGCCAAGGCCACCTCCCAAGATGGCACGTGTCCTGCGGGGAAAAGCAAGTTCTCGACGTTGAAGTTGATGTCTGAGTTGAGACCGGTGGAGTCTGAGTGGTTCAGATTAGCAAGATGCCACGACCGTATGCCATTTTGTGCCATGACCATCAGGTGACGCAAAGTTATTCTAAAGATTCGATGGCGTCTTCACATGAAACATGTTGTAATGACTTCGCTCAAAGAGCGAGAATGAGTGAGCTTTAGAAGATGCAATTCTGCTCCGCAAAAAGATGGAGTTGCACTTTGGTGCAAGCCTCTTTGTGGGATGGTCCTTGCTGCCAATCTCTGATTTGATCCTCTGCAACGCGTTTTTTGGAGAAGATGTTTCTTTTGAAATCGAGCTATTTGCGTCCCTGAGTGACAAGCACCCTGCATACATCACCAGTTACCTCAAGATTGAAGCATACTCTCTGTACTTTGAAAGGAGAGCGACGTCCTTCGCTAGATTAATTCTCTGCCATATTCTGCCATTGATTCAAATTAGGAATGCATTTACAAACGCGAGATGTAAGAGTGATAATTTGGACCATTGATATCCATTGATGCCATCTAATCATTTTTGGATATTTTTGGCTTTTGAATCCATGTCTTTTTTGGGAGCAGTCCGAAAATTTCATAGGAGATTGGATCTGAAAGCAGAATTTCTTGCAACAATTGATCAACCCAGGTGGATGCGCCACCTACGCCAAGCTGGAGGATTGATGTTGGTTGTGTAGAGATCTATGTTGGGTGATGAAAAGGGTTCATATGACAAGTTTGTAAACATATTAGAAACAATAATGAAATCATCATCTATTGGGGCCAAAACGTTTATTAGATATCAGATTATGATGATATCATCATCAAATATGCCAAAAAGATCCAACAAAAGTAAGCTGTTTGTTTTCTGGAATGCAAGGAGGTGGCGGACGTCCACGTTGCAGCATTTGCCGAGAACCGTGGGCCATGCTTTCTTGATTTGTTTAGCCAGGACAATGCAAATGCAAATTCAACGTAAATATGAAACAATATGTAACTATAACTATACGTAGTTGCATACATCTTGGCGAGATTTGACTGGTTTTTCTTGCAAGAGTAGTACCGCTTTTCTGACAAGTTTTTCCAGGAAATAGAAGCGGGCCATCGGCCATCATACTGAAGTTGAGCTTGTCCAAAGATGACGAAAAAATTCAAGGTACCTGGGCCATGAAGTTCGACCTGGTCTAAAAGGCTTTGTGTCAGATGCTTAGTGTCAGCTGCTTCGCGGGTGGTTGGTTGTTGTTTCACCCTGTCGTGGGTGTCATGGGTGCCAAAATATCATGTCACCCTATTCGTTGCATGCATCTTGAGGTTTCACTATGCTTTGGACTTTGTTGGGCAGCTCTTCCGCAGGCAATGTTGAATTTATTGTGCCGAAACCAACCATGCTATTGATTCGGACACGAGAATGTGCAGGGGGGGCCACCCCAACCTTCAAGAATGTTCCATCACAAATACTTAAGACGAAATGTTGAGAAAGTGAAGTAACATCAAAGGAGAAAGATGGATCATGGCAGTCCCAAAAAAAACCGCTTCCAGTGGT
Source organism: Breviolum minutum Mf 1.05b.01 (assembly GCA_000507305.1). Lineage (NCBI taxonomy): Eukaryota > Dinophyceae > Suessiales > Symbiodiniaceae > Breviolum > Breviolum minutum. The sequence continues at coordinate 24,207 of DF241436.1, forward strand.
TACAACTGAGCCTTGCAACATCGCATTTTTTTGACGATGGCAGTGCCTTCCTGGTGGCGATGCTACTGGGCTTCCAGGATTGCTGGAGAGGGAAAGAGGTGCGACTGTGGAGACATGCAATCAGTCAAGAATTTGATCTCAATGTAAGCCAAGGCTACGCAGATCACCCATGCCAGTATATCGATCATGAATGCAGCACCAAGAATATCAACCTCAATATGCCAGGCTGCGCTTCCTCTACCTGCCAGTGTCGCTTTCATCTTGATCTTTGGATTTGCCACTCGACGGTAGCGGTGTTTTTGGGGGGGAAAGTTTGTGAAACCCATCGATGGTGACTGGGGCGACGCAGGTAACATTGCACAAGTTTGCGGTGCTTGCGGCTGCTCCCTCAGTGTTTCAAGATGTTTCAAGCTGGAGAGGACATGAATGAAGCAGAAACCATCAAAAACACCTAATAAAGCAAGTGAGAATTTGTATTGTATATGTAGTACGTATTAGTCTTTAGATATGACTTGTGACAAACAAATGTGTATGGACTATACATGTTGGCCCCGGAAGATCATGAAGTGAAGCTGATACTGCCAAGTCTGAGGCATCTTTGCCTTTGCACAGACCACCCCCACGTTCACCGCGAGCTCAGCGATTTCACACGTTTTGCCCTCGGCGATGTTCATTTGGAATGAGTCAACTCAAAGTCCTGGTAAATCAATTCCTGAAAAGATGAAGAGGAAATGAGTTCTGTTGATTCCTAGTTGTTTGTAAGATTGCTATATTATGATGATTTGATCATTCATCACCTTATTGCTCTTTTGTTGTGGTGATAATGATTGAAACATACTTTTTTTTCATAGAACCGCATATTCTGCTTATCATCTAAGCCAAGATTTGCCAGATGGCAAATGTTGACACCCAACAGTCACAGTTCAGGTCTGACCCCCAGAAATTGGCAAGACATTCAGCAGAGGCAAGTCGCAACTGCATGAATCACAGCTGATTCGCAGCATGCGTTGAATCGCTTCACTGCCAGGCGTTGACGACGATCTGTGTGCTTGCAGTGTGGTGCGACCTTGGCAAATGTTGTTAGAGTTGCAAAGCAAGTCTTTGATAAGGAAAAACAACCGGCTGATTGTCAGGTTATTGACAAGTCTATGATTATCATACACAAATGGTATCAAATGTTTGTAAATGCAATCCCAGGTTTGATCAGACATGGAGATTGAATGAATTTGCAAGGTACGTGAAAGGAGAGCTCCCATTTGCTGCTTTTTTTCCGTTTGGGATTGTGGGCATCAGTTTGGTACCAATCTGAGAAGACCTCTACCTCTTTGCTGTTGCGTGATTTTGCAGTATCAACCCAATGTTTTTGCAAACGGTTGCCGGTACTGCATCAGTGTCAAGGGATTTATCACAAATTGGGTTTTAGGTGCTCAAATTGTTTTCGCGCAGACTGTGGCGAACTTAGAAGCTGTGCATATAGCTGTGTGTTTCTCACGAGAACACCAAGTTACATCAATTTGGGAACGTTTTGCTTGATACGTTTGTTGCAAGTGTAGCAATTCTATTGCTAGCTGGAAACACATTGATTTTAAATGCTCATGTAGCAAATGCTTGATAGGCAGTCTTCTCTCACGGCCAGACAACGAGATCAGAGACTAGTGTTCAAAGTCTGAAGTCTAGTAGCATTGCATTGTCAAGATCATAGAGAGGGTGAAGGCATTGTCTAAGACATTGTGAACACCTGGCAGGCACAACTTCTGTTTAACCTGCTCAAAATGTAAAATTTCCAAGGAGCCTGTCTTCCCTGCGGACTTTAACCAGAGCTGCTTGCAGGCCATTGAGATGGATTGACCGATTGACCTTGAGGTGACACTAAAGTCTGTTCTTAAATTTGGCACACATCTTGAAACTCTGAGAATATTAGTTTCTAGTATATAGCACATTGAACGTCACTTGTTGAAATCCTTTCCTGAGAAAACGAGGAACTCATTGATCAAAAATGAAGGGTAATGCCTCCTACGCAATCTGGAAACATGAAAACTTGGGGTACAAATTCGCTGTTGCAGATGTTTGCTCCTGCCCTTCTTCCTACTCCGGCGTTTAATCTTCACTTTGCTTGATCCACGCCTGGCATTGACCTGAGTCGAGAATCTTCACACATTGATACTGGACCAATGGACACATGCTACAAAACCAGCTATATGGTGAATATATGGCGGTGAATATCATAAACAACAGTGTCCAATCAAAATTGTAGGACGGTCACTGAACAACCCATCATGAAAACATATAAAAACCTCAACATAACTACAGTGAAAGGTGGAAGCTTATGAATTCCCAGTGACCCCATGTTTTTTCCCCCCAAAACACCGAGGTTTTGCGCAGCTTTAGAATACTGACCACCGAGGTCTTGCGGCATGCAGCACACTTAGTCTCAACAACTGGGTTTGACCAGGTTTGACCTAAAGTGTATAGGTGGCACCAATTTTTTGGCGTGGTTGCATATTTTGGTCATTTTGATACAACAGACCGTGGAAACTATGAGGTGCATCCGCTCGGAGCAGTTGCTCATGCAATCGTGGTTTTGGGAAGTCTGCTCTTGATGCTTTGCTCGTGCGCAACCGCCCCTGTCGATATGCATTGAACAAATACTTGGATGCACTAGGTGACAGTGACCAGTTAAACGGCAAAATCTGGGACTCTTCGGAAAACACTGATCTATATAGTTCTTGGTCCACAAGACATCCAAACACGTCAAGTTGACACATTTTGTTGGAGGGGGATGGCTTGATGCAGATTCTCAAGAGCCTTTTTGGATCAATCCAAGCTTTGCGGCTTGGAAAGGCACTTTCTTGTTTCCGATTTGCATGGCTTTTTGTACATTACATCTACTAGATTGCAGCATATTGCAGCTTTCCAAGTGAAGCAAGGGTCGAGGATTCAAGTTCAGAAGTGTGTCAGAGTTGGTAAATATCTTGAGATACACTTTTTGCATCTTTTTGGTTGGCCCAGGGCCTCCAAGGCTCACTGCACAGACGCTGCTGACCTACTTTCATCAGCCATGCAGCTATAGCAGGCCTCTGTACTAACACAAGACGCTTTCTTCAATCGCAGCTTGTTGATTATTTCCCACTATAGGTACCCGATGAGTCTCTCATGTTCTGGATTATATAGATTCAATGATTTATGGCGGGGTTCTGGTGCCAATGCAACCCAGGTAGTGATGCAGCAAGAGGAGATGCGCCAGAAGGGTGTCCGGCCAAAGATGCTCGCAGCCCAGAAACTCAGTCACAATTTCTGATAATTTCTGCAGAGAGTGACTTTACTTTAACCCATTCTTCGATCAATTTAGTTTTACCCCTTTGTAATTCACTTGCCACTTGTAGATGAATATGACAAGCACCTATCTTGGGCAATCTCCCTGTGACTTGTCTCACAACAAGAAAGACATGGGAAATTCACCTGCATCGAAACTGCCACTGACTATCAATCAGGCCTGCCTACGACGAGACACCCCTATGCTCTGTTGGCAAGATTGTCCGTGCCAGAGCCTTTCTTCCTTTTTGCTGTTGGTTTCCTTCAATGCAACTGATGCGCAACGTGAAGTTGGCCCAGGTGACTCTGCCTTCGGGGCAAGTACGCCGCGCAATGGTGGAATGTGTGGAAGAAAGAGATGGCACTGTTTGGAGCTTAGAAATTGAACACCGGAAACACTCAAGGAAAAAATGTAATGATGGATGTCATGACATTCTTGACATTTCTCCAAGATATGATTATTTGCTGATACTTGATTTGATCAACTCATACAAATTCCATGAAATCTCATGCATCCCTCCATTCAAAAAACACATAATGGATTATGACAAAGAAACGTGTTGATTTCTTTGCATGCTGCATTGCTGCATGCTCAAGATTCAGGGATTATGACTTAGACATGCTTGGACATCTTGGACAATACAAGCTGCTGAGGTAGATGTGGCATTTCTGGATGCTGCCGAGAAGGACAAATTCAGTGACACGATGATAGCAATTGGGAAGCTTCCCAAAATATCTAACAGAAACAAATTTGTTTGAGTTTGCTCGTGCAGATTCTTAGGAAGGAGTTTGAAGGATCTCCACGTATTTCCCACAAATCTCATCACACTTGCTGTCGTCATCTTTGAAGGAAGACAATGATGCTACAGTGGCGATTAGATGCCTACGGCCACTGGAGACAGGTGAATTGGCTTTTCTTGAGCCTAATGCCTTTGAAACGAATCGATTTGAAGCTGCCATGAATGCCAAGGACTCATGGGGAAAAGTGAGACACGTGGGATCAGATGTCCAAGGTTTTTAAGATGCAAGATGGAAGGAAGATGAAAAAGACCAAAGATGAGAAATGATGAGATTGGAACTGTAATGTGAGAGACCAGTGAGTAATATACTGCAACCAAACACACGAAATATCACAGCACAGATAGGTTTTTTGCAATGTAAACTCTTCAAAAGCATGGTTGGCTGATGGTCAGAAGGATGTGGGCAATGTGCTCTTCAAGCTAGGTGATGTGGGAGCCACTTTGACTGAAGAGATTTGCAGCTGAACATGCTGAATTGGGGCACACGACTGAAAACAGCTTCAAACAGTGAATGCATGATTACGGTTGACTTGATGCAACGTGCCAAGTGTGAATTTCAATCAGTTTGGATTCTAGAGTATAGTATAGTAAGTAGGCTATAAGATGCTATATAAACATAATGTTCCAGCATAATGTACAAGCATCTATAAGTCTCCATAAGCCTCCATTGGCATTTAAACAAACATCTATCAGCAATGACTTCAGGCAGCAGCTGAACTCTATGGGCGAGCCATAGAGGCTTTGGAGCGAGGGGGCCCCTGCAGGTGTAATACATGGGTTTTGGCCAACCGAAACTTGGCTGACTTGGCTGCCAGCTTCACAACTTTCGCGTTTTTCGAGAAGCAGATGCTTCCCATGGATTTTGTACTCTGTCCAGGACATGGGAGGCTTTTACCTGGGAAAATCATTCTGGTGGATGATTCTGGCAAAGCTGATGTGGAACTGAGAAACGAGAGAACAAAGGAGGCCGATTGTTGGTCACTGCCGAACATGTCTCAGGCATTCTCAAGCCATCAGGAACTCTGAGCAGTTTTGCTATGATTTGCTTTGGATTTCGATGGCATGTTAAAACATTTGCAACAAACGCATGAAATATGGGCAAAACAAGAATTAAAGAACACCATGCAAATTCAGTGTATGCTTTTGAACACCTTGCTCCAATCCATTTTGCCTCTGCAGTTGTTGTTTACTTTGGCGTTTTTTGGTCCCTTCAGGTAGTTCGCGGCATCCCACAGAACGTCCTGATTGCTGTTCAACTTGAGCATTTGATGTTGCAGGTGCGGGGAGGAGCATGTTCCATCCATCTCAATCCAAGCTGTAAACATCCACGACAAGCAGCATCCCGGCCATCAGGGCAGCCTTCATTTGAATCGTTCTCGGGCATTAAGCCAGATGGATCAGCAGCAAGAGGCTGCGCAGGACAGTGAGCAGACACGGAAACTGGCTGAAGTAAACTTCACGATGCTTTAAGATGGTTTAAGTAATGTCCTTAAGTTGAACATTTTGCTGGAGTTCGCGTTGATCCGTGGAAGGACCTCTCAGTTGTTATTTCATTATGGGCTGCATATGCAGCATCTGGAAGTTCCATGCAAGCAGAGTCCAAAGAGCAATTGATCAAGGCCATAAGATTTCCAGTTGAAGCACCTTCCTGGCTTGGGACAGTTTCCTTAGATTTTGTAGGCTGTAGGTCTATGATGATGACCTTCAGTTGCATCATTCTACACTACATTACATTACAGTATGCTACTTCACATTAGGTTAAGCACATGCATAGATATATACTCGTACGTATATATGAATACGTGTATATAATGTATATATATTTATATACACGAGTACGTATATATTGTATGCTTAGGCTTATATATACATATTCACATACACATACACACATGCATTCATGCACACATGCATGCATGCATGCATGCATGCATGCATGCATGCATGCATGCATGCATGCAAACATACATACATACATACATACATACATACATACATACATACATACATACATACATACATACATACATACATACATACATACATACGCGTCGTCACAATCATATTCATAATCATACTACAACAAATGTATATGGAATTGAACGCTGTTGATGTAGGCCCACTTCTTGCGTGCCAAAACACGAATCTCCAGGTCCTAAACTTAGAATTTTCCAATTTTAAGGATCATTCCTGGATTCTGCACATTCGCTGCACCCTGGTGACCACAAGGCAACGCCCAGAACCGGCGCGCGAGGATCTTCGCAGTGCATGGGCCTTGAAGCCCAGCACTGCAACAGCTGCGCTGCTTAGACAGGCAGGGTCTATGGCCACGGCAATCATCGGTAATCCAATATGATTCAATTTGGCTATTACTGTGCTCAGGGGCAATATGGGCATTGCATCTTTATATATGTATAGGATTATATGATTATAATATGTAATGTAATATATGTGTATTTATATATGTACATGTATTTGTATGTATATGTATATGTATTTGTATATGTATATGTATATGTATTTGTATTTGTATTTGTATATGTATATGTATATGTACACGTATCTGTGAATATTGTGAATACGTCAGGATGGCTTGTCCCCGACCTGTTTCCTTCAATGGATGAAACACGGACAATCACCATTTCACCTATAATTACGGACCTTGTTCTGTTGTTTTCAGCTGCTCAAAATTGTCACAGAGTAACATTTGCAGGCAGAGCGCGAGGTGGAGATTATGGAAAAGGAGAAGGCCTCCTCGCAGACAGCATTCTTTACAAGTTTGAGGATTCCACGCTGTTCACTACTATTGTTCTTGGAAGGTCAAAAGCAACAAAAAGCTGGCGAAGGCCAGATTCTGGATTCTGGCATCATGTGATGAACTTGTGATAGTTAGTTCGGAGTGGCTGAGACATCTTGAGACTGGAATGCTGAAAAAGTATGAAAAAGTTTTGTTGGTGCTCTCCAACATTGCCAGCTGCGTGAGGAAATTGCAAAACTGGCTGATGTTGCGATGTCAGGAGAGTGGGAAATTGATGGGAATGTGGGAAAAGAGTAGCAGATTCATAGACATTTGCATCATTTTAGGAGTGAGTCCATAACCACATATGCCAGTGACTGCCTTTGCGAACAATTTGGGTCTTTCCAACAAGCGAGACAATCACCCTTGGCAACAGTCGACAAGGACTGGATGATGAACAACTTGCATCCTTTGGTGGTCGAAAACCCTGAGTCAACCTCTGCCACTCTGTATTCCACACGAGTGTGTCTCGTGGTCCGGCTGATACAGAGACGCGGTCCAGCAGAGGTCGCTCCCTCACATCCCAACCAATTTGCGGGCTGTGGGTAGCCCGTGTTTAAGCAATGCCGCAAGCATCAACAGGTCAAAACCTGAAAAGGGCAGTGAGACGAAATAGCATGCGGCTACCACACGCACCTACTTAAGTGACTTGTTGCTGTATTGGTAGCTGGCAAAAAGATTCGAAACTACTGATCTAAACTGTCATTCAAAGTGTGCTAGACATGTCCAAAAATTAAAGGAAAAAATAATGAACAAATAACATCTTTACTGATGTACTGCATAAACTATCATAAACCATTGTAAGCTGTGCGCAAAACGATCAGTTAGAAGCTTCTGCTTTTGAAGGATTGATTCCAGATTTCCATCCTGTGACTTGTATGACTTGATGAATGACAGGTGTTGGATGTAGACTGTACGACCGTAAGGAAGCATCCGCTGCCAGAGGCTTGCAAAGTACAAGCAGCAACAAGGTCAAGAAGCAGACAGATCATGAATCCTAACGGAGACCCTTAACGTCGTGTAGAATCGTGTCAATGAATTTTGTGCTCATCCAGTAGCCATTCCTAGGATTATCCAAGAAAGACTCCTATGAGGTCAATAGCAAGTGGGCCAGTACAGAGACCGCCAAGCTGAATACACTTGGGGGCAAGACCTGACATCATCTCGCATAACAACGTCATACAATTCATTTTTTCATGTACCGATTTCAATTTCAACATCCGTTTTTTTCTTGTTGGATGATTTGCACTACTGTGCAGTCAGTGCTGTTGCGAATCATGGTGAACGCGAAGCTGGCGTCTTGCTACAGAAACTTGGAATCACTTGGTTTTTCTGATGTTTTTTTCGGATGCTTGACTGCATCAGCTAATGGAAAATTGGTGGTTTGGATATTTGGGATCCCCTTATGAAGGGATTGTTACTTCGGGGTACCCCTAGAATCCCAAACCACCAACCCAAATCACCCATTTACCATTGGTTGACTGCAGATCAAACCAAATTTCTGTTGCAAAGATACCAAGGACTGGAGCATCTTGACCGTGTGCTACGATCCCTTGGAGAGGAGCCACGCTGGCAGGAGTTGCCGAACACACAACGATTGCACACATGCAAACGTTGCTTGGCCTCTTTTAGCTTCGAGAATCATTGTGCGCTTGGATATGGATTGACTCCTTTGAAAAATCTGTTACTGAGGGTGGAAGGTCTGTGCAACTTGGCTGATGTGTACAAAGAATGTGTCATCATGGCAGTTTTTCCATGTGTTTGTGGCAATGAGAGATAAATCCTATAGGTCGTATAAAAGGAATTGTCATGCAGAGTTAGAAAACAACATTTCTTTCTAAAACACGTACAGTACCAAACAAATGCAGTAGGTATATACACCCAAGATGATTGATGTTTCTATGTTAGTTTGTACTTATCATAACAGTTGGGGGCTTCCCACCAGGAGAGCAAACAGTACCCCTTCCTATGACATGCTTCAGACCAAGGTCAGCCATTACTCCAGCAAGAATACGATCTTAGTGCAGGCGATGGGTAAGATTGATGCACCATTTTTTCCAATTTTTCATTGATGTTTTTCAACCATCCCACCATTTTGGGTGCTTCCAAAAATAAGGGATACCCCAAAATGGATGGTGAAAAAAATGGAAAACACCCTATTTTTTAATGGATGATTTGGGGGGTGGTACCCCCTATTTTTGGAAAACACCCCATGTTCAACCGACACCAGGGCAAAGATACTGCAGATGCTTCGAAGGAACTTTCAGCCGCCCTGGAGGTGGGGACGGTAACATCCTGGTGAATCACCTGTATGACTTGGCCCATTGTTTCCAAAACGACGGAAAGGCAACACCTGATATGGGCGAAACAAACTCATCGCAGGTGTCTCCGGTGTCTCGTTGAAAAAATGGGGAATGGATGGTGGTTTGTGAACTGTAGCAAAGTCTGTGGCATAGAAATTGGACATGTTGCCACTACACATGTGCTACGATTTCTTCGGGAGTCAGCATCGACTCTCCACCTGACTACCAAGTAGTGTTGCTTATTTGATTGAGTGCCTTTGAATCAAGATGACACTGCCTAGGAATGCCTAAGATAAGACGCATACAGCATACACAATCTTTCACCTTGTGTTTTTTTTTCCTCGCCATGAGAGCTTGCACAGACCGTGTACTTGTATGTGGAAAGAACATTAGCGCACTTGCATGTCGCTTTACTCCTGAATATTGAGCGCCAGGTCACAATTGTGCCCAAAACCGCGGCACGGGTTCCATCTCAGAAGGATACTCTCTCCACGTGGAGACCAGTGCCACCTGAACCAGCACAGCCTGGACCGCAACCAGGCAAAGGTTGCTTTTGCAAACAATCATTCAAGTCATTGTCTTCTTTCACAAGACAGTCATTGTTCATGTATGTCATGTATGTTCATATTTATATTTCTTGTGTTTTGCTTCAAGTTTTTACAATGACTTTCGTTGGAAACACCACAGGAGAAGTGTGGCATCTCTATGTGGACGGTGCTTGTCCTTGCAATCGTGGCTTGGCATTGAACATAAGCCCTTCATCAGATTTGGGGCACGCGGACCATAGTTTCATGTTGTTCAGCAAACACATCATGTTGCTTCAAAAATTTGCAGATGGCATGTTATGTAAACTTTGTATACAAATCTATGTTTGTTTTTTTTTGGGATCAAATTTCTGCCAGCCAATTTTCTGTTGGTTTCTTTCCACTAAGAAAACGTGCAGAGTGTACATCATCCAGCTGGCTGGGGTATTGCCATCTACCTCTCTGCACCAAACCATGGTCCAATGCGGCTCTTTCGTTCATTACATGGCCCTGTGGTAGTGGATCAATCCTCTCCACTTAGCCTTGGTGCTGAGGCATGATGTTGTGGTTGTGGTTTGATGGTGGACCTGTTTTGGGGGTTGGGTTTTTATAGCTTATATTGGTAACCAATTTATTTTCCTTGACATGTTTTCTGAATGTATTTACACTTGACTGTATGGTGTTGCATTTTGGGACATTGAATTGTTGTGATAATAGATTCGAGGAAATTTGAGTGTCACTCTTTGAATGCATCATGGGACAGGACAGGACTTGACCCCAGTGCTTTTTTATACGTTGCCAGAGCTTTGGTAATCCTTAAATAGGGACACTTGGAGGCCTTCATATTTCCCTGTCAGAGGATGTCAGAAGAAAGTTTTGAAATTGTATAGTAGAGAAGACTACTGCGAAAAAAAGATTGCCGAGGATGTTCTTATTGATTAAGTATGAAAGTTAGGGGATTGAATAATATCGAAGACGAATGCGAGCGGCAGCCCGAAACAGAATAGAAACAGTTGAATGCCATGGAGCCTTGTGGGATTCTTCAAGTATGTATGCGAGGGCGGACGAAGTGTCTTTTTGCCGCTACTTCGAATCTTGTTGATATTTGACGTTCTTTCTTTCTGCCAGCTGGGAACCAACAACACTGCGGAGCTGTCTGCATTTGGAGAGGAGCGACCCGCTGCGATTGAGATGTTTTGTGACGTTTCGTGACATTGTGATGCTAATACAGTATATATTAACCCTAGCCTTCAAACCTCCTTTTTTTTGCGGTCGGTTTGCGGAACAGCCTTTTTTTCGGACCCCCCCCCCCNATACAGCATCACACATTTGATTGTCATAAAAAAGTAGGTGGTTGCCGTCACTCCGCAGCTGTTCACTGGAAGCGATTTACCCGCAGGGGGAAAGGAGTGCTGCCGTGCATCATGCCCGCCGAGAGCTTAGAAGCATTTTGATGCGGTTCTGGTGGATTCGGGGATAGCGTTTGGTTGGAGTGGGTACCAAAAAGGAACATTATTTGCAAAAATCTGGCACATAGCTTATGGATGCTTATGGCATATGGTGCAAATGTCAGCCTGCAAGTATATAGTTGCTATATATGCTATGAATATATAGCTTATAAGTTGGCAAAAGACTGCAAAAGATACATCCATGGGAGACGGCGTTTCCATGGGTCAATTGAATGGTGAGGAGTGCAATGTACCGTTTGATTGGTGCGATCAACTTACAATTCATTTACAAATATTGAAAAGGTAGATAATGGATTGATTTTTCTAAACAATACGACAAAAATGAATAAGGCAAAAGTTGTTGTTTATGTTTATTCATCTCATTTTGATAGATATATTATATACTTGACTTGTGCGTAGTACTAGAGAGGATGTCTTAGAGTTGAAAGCATGCGGTGCCATTTTGGCTCAAGGCCTGAGTTCAGGCCAGAACACCTCCTTTTTTCTCCAACCTGACAGGGGAGAAAAGGGCATAAGGTTCCAATGGAAGAGGACATTGGGTTGAGACGTTTGCCACCCAGGGGGTCGACGACCAACGATATCCCGGAGAGAAGACCATCCTCCGGAGGCTCCAATGAGTTTAGCAGGAAAGCACTCCCTCCTGAAAACCTCCCTCCTGAGTACAAGTCCAGGAGGGGGTCTCGAAGGAAGAGGAGGTCTGATTCTCGGTCCACTGAGGAAGGTGGAAGAAGAAAGAGGAGGAGAGAGAAACCCCAGGAGGAATGGTCCCTGGGAGCTACCCATGGAGCAGTTGCCTATGGAGCTTGGGCTGCACGCGTCGAGATAGCAAATATGCTTGAGATGAAATGTGACCCGGGAAGAATTATAGAGTTGGTTGATCGAGGTGTCGAAGGGTCACATCCGATGAAGACCGACAATCAAGCCATCCCGAGGTTTAGTGATCCGGTGAGAATTGAAGATGGGTATGAGGAGGTGCAGGAGAAAACCCCTTTGCCCTTCGTTCCATCAAAAGGCTTCACCGAATCGCAAGTTGCTCAAAGCTTGTTTCCCGAGAAGGAGGTCAAGGAAGTTGTTGAGGAGCAGATGGCTATCATGAATGCCTTGACCGGCTCGGATTCGGAGATCCCACCTTGGGTTAAGAAGTCGCCTGACGAGTTGCCAATGGCCTCAAAGCCGTCAAGGGGTCCTTTCCTTGGGGCCACATCACCGGATGCCACGTTCAAAAAACGTGCACGGCTCCCTCATGAGGGTTTGGAGGTGAAAACCTTGAGAGAGGCTTTCAGGAAGTCTAACATGGAGACAAAGTATGAGGATGAGGAAAAGGACCGCTTCACGAAGGCTGCCCCAACCGCCACCTGATGGAGTCGCCGTCGAAGCAGTTGAGAAGAGAAACATGAGGCCACCTCTCAGGCCCAAAGCCCCTCCGGGTGAATCTCTTGCAGAGCGAGAGAAGACAGAGCTTGAGAGGTTTAAGGTCGTTGCCCTGGAGATCTACTATGCGTACCAAGGTTTGGGAATCCAGATGGATTTGGCGCAATGGGTGGGTGAGCCTAAGGTGGATGAGGCGAAGTTCATCTTTCATGTGGCACCATCAAGAGCCTCGACTGGAAACCGCTACGCAAACCTTCTGATGGGTCACCTAAATTGGGTGAAGTCCATCCATGGGTCACCGCTGGAGGGAGGCGCCCCTTTAGAGAAGTTGAGAACGGTCGAGTACTTGGAACACATAGTTCAGAAAGGAATCGGAAGGTACACGCCTAGCTCCTTCCTTTTTGCACTGGACTACTTCTCGAAGGCGTTCGGCTTTGATCCCACTGGAGCACAGTGGAGGAGAGCCAAGATGTTGGCGTCCCGGTACACAAAGGCCAGCCCGGAGCTTACCGACAGGGCACCGCAGTTTTCGAAAGAAACCCTTCTAGCACTGGAGCGCTTGGTCCTTGACGATCTAGCTTCAGCACCGGAGAGGATCGCCGCAGGTAAGTTGCGACTTTGCTGCCAGGCCTCTGTGAGGTACGATGACCTCCTTCACACTCCCCTCAGCTCATTGGAATGGGTGAGGAGGAAGGGAGAGATTGCTATTGTTGGAGTGAGGGCACGCTCCACGCAAGGCAAGGTGAGGGCCAGGCCATGGGTGGCATCCTTCATGGGCGCGGACGAGAAGAATGACAAATGGTTGAGCTCACTGGTCACCTTGTTGGTGAGTAGCCATGGCAGAAGATGGAGCAGTGACGACCACCTAGGGAAGGAGGTCAACCGAGCAGGAGATGGGTTCACTTCGAAGCCAGCCCGCATGGAGACCGACGTTATGGCTGTGAAAAGTGGGCTTATGCGATTGGTCAACTCGGGGGAAGACGTGGGTCTGAGTAAGGTCCAGATCTCTCTCCTGAGGTGGCATGGAGCAAAGTCCACATTCACCTCCCTGATGCAACACTTGGAGCTGGACCCAAGAGTGATCAGGTTGTCGGGCGATTGGAGCTCGAAGCAAGATGCAATGCCAGATGTTTATCTGAGGGAGGCTCAATTGCTCTGCCTGAGGGGGCAAGAAAAGTGCCTCTACCACCTGAGGCTGGGTGGAGACTTTGGAGGACTGGTCTCGGAAGGTCTGGCCACAGTCAGGAAAAGGAGAGAAAGTAGGTTTAGATCCATCCAAAGCAAAAGTCTTTGAGGGAGTCCACGCGTCCACCTTAGAAGAGAGCTTTCTGGATGGCGCCTTCGACCAAAGTGGGAAGGTTCTTTTCGAGCAGGTCGACAAGGATAAGGAGTTTGAACCAGAGGCGAACGAGATCGACAGATTTCTGGAGAGCCCGGGAGAGGGCCAAGACACCTATGTGGTGTACAACTTCGAGAAGCCTGTTGAGAGTGGAGCCGGCAGACTGGAAGAGAAGGATTTGGAAACTTCTCTGCCCCTGGAGGAGGGGGATGAGGCTCAGGACGAAGGGCTCACCGCGAGCTTTGTCATCGCTGCCTCTGGCCTTTCCTCCTCGAAGCTCCACTTGCCGGCGATCGACAAAGACCCTTCTGGAAACCTGCTGCAGGTAGCAGTACCAGCATGTGGATCGAGGGGCTCCTTCACCTACTTGGGTGCACAAGAAGCGATCGACTCGAAGACTGAAGCCTGTGTGAGATGCTTCGGTAAGAGTGGGACTTCTTGCTCTAAACTTTGTAGTTTCACGTTGGGTGAGAGCAAGCGTTGTGCCAGAAGATGCACGACTGACTGCAGTTCCACCGGTGTGCACTTATGCCACGTGCACGAATGATATGTATGGGAGAGGAAAAAATTTTAAATGAGCAGTCGAGCAGTCTCCATGTCTTACGGTGCTTAAACAATGTTCAGCATTGATGACACGAGTATCCCTTCGGTTTGGACAGTTGCCTCAGTTAGGCAGCATGATGATGGCTGCTTTTTCATGTTGCAGCCGTCTTAAGCTCCAAGCCCGAGGCGGCCCAGTCTCTCCCCTGAGATGACTACTCAGGGAGATTTGCCTATCACATTCAAGCGAGCAGCAATCCGCTTCGATGTGGCAGAGTCAGACTTCTTTCTGCTGGGCCTGTATGGAGTAGCTACTCTGAATGGCCTGGCATTTAAGATCCCGAAGTCGGAAGACTTGGAAGTTTTTCTCCAAGATAAGATCCTAGACTTTGGTGCGTACAAACAGGAGGATGGAACCCTGATTACGTACCAGAGGACGCCTAAGGTTTCTTGGCGAGAGTGGAAGATGTCAGACGACGCTGCGTCAATCCGGCGTCTGTGGCAATACGCCAAAGAAACAAAAGGTGAAATGGAACGCATGGCTGGCGGTGAGGAGGTCCATAGAAAGCTGACCTTGATGGAGGCAGTCGCTATGGAGAACGCTGCAATAGCCAGGGGATGTCCGATGCCTGGGAGTGATAGAGAGAGACCTTCTCTCTTCACGCTCAATAGGCTGTCGAGGTCACTTCAAACCCCAGGAGCAACGTATGAAATCGTACCCTGGGAGGCTCTCTTGTCCAAGGATGAGGAAGATCGGTTGGCTAGAGAAGGGAAGCTCCCAAAAGGATCGCACACCGAGATCGTCCTTAGCAAAGACTCGAAGATAGTGGCCAAGGAGAGGTCAGCCGATTCGGGACCAGTGGTCGCGAAAGTCGAGGACATGGAGACCTTGAGGGCAAGGCTGGACATACGTGCGAGAGCCTTGGACATGCTGGATCTGGTCGGGTATGGTGCGATGAGGCTTCTGTCCGACAAGTACTATGGCAAGGTCAATGCAGTTGTGGCGGATGGCATGAGGTCTCCAACACTCAACGAACTACGTCGCTTTGACCGAGAGATGCAGGTCCATGTCTATCGCCACCTCAGCAGAGGAATTGGGTCTTTGGAAGGGGCCATCCAGTACTATGTGAGCACCGATGCCGACAATCTTTGGAGGCTGTTGGACCCTGTGATCAAACAGCTTCCTGACCAAGGAGTCGAAGCGGCCTCTGCTGAGTCGAAGAAGGATGGCAACAAAAGAAAGGCAGAAGAGGTTGAAGCTATGGGTGGTGGAGGAAAAGCGACCAAATCGCCTGAACCACCTCGCCTCAAGTTGTGCCTGGTTTGTCACAAGAGGCATGAACCTCTGTGCAAGTTGCCTCCAGACTTCAGAAAGAACCAGCGAGATGCACAGAAAAAGGCCAAAGCAGCCAAGCGAGCTGCCAAAAACTCCGAAAAAGGAGATAAGGCCAAATAGGAAGACGGCCGTCCTAAGACTATCCCGGTCCGGAAAAAGGATGTGGCCGATTTTGCTGACCGGAGTCATGTATGTTGCTGTTTCACTGACATGTCACCCCATTTTGATGTTTCGCTTGTTTCACCTCTGTCCGTTTTTGCACCTTGGGATATTCTGAGGGGGCGTGATGTTTTTCTTGATTCTAGTGAACTTAGTCATGAGGTTTCGATTTCTCTGTTGTCACATTTTGCACCAAATTGTGCGACATTCAGCCGTGCAAGAGAAATACCCATCAGGAATGTGGCAAATCTCCTAAGCCGTTAAGGAGCGAGGCGCATCCGGAGGGAATCCCGGAAGAGCTAGCAAAACTTTCAAAGAAGGCTTTGAAACGGTTAAATGATGATACTTTGATGGCAAACATGTCGGCAGAATACTGCTGCGATATCCATCTTCAGGGTAGAAAATTCACCCTAGAACATCCAGGCAGGTCTATAGCTTTGAACCTGAGTAAATGGAAAGAACTCCGGAGCCTGCCGGGAGTACGTACCGTATTTTACAACACGTGCATGTTCCAAGGGAGCCGCAGGAAGAAATTTCAGGTTCTTATAACAAATGAACCTATCTTCGAAGAGTTCATCGGGAAGCTTTGTTCGGGAAACCACCTCTGTGACAGAACAGGGCTCAAGCACTTGAAATGGAGGCCAACGGTTTCCGCCGGTAAAGTCGTTCAGTTCCAGACAGGGGATGAACGCGAGTATCCTCTTGGATTTTGCCAGGAGTATGCCAAAGCGGCGAGTAGATGCATGGGACAGTCCGGAGCATTCCTGGAAGTTTTTTCTGGCCCAAACGCCCCACTGAGTTATGCGGTGGGAGAATCTCTCGGAGTTCAAGTCCCGGGAAGACGTTTAGATACAAAAGGGGTCGGGGTGAAGAGAGAGGTTCAGCACCTAGCACAGTTGCTAGAGAGTAAGCCCATCAACCCAGATCCTCTTCCAGCTCAGAGGAGAGTTGAGTTGTCAACGAACCGAGTCACCAGTGTGCAAGCTGGAAGACAGCCCGGATACGGGAAGAGGACTCAGCTCATACCAGATGGGTTGAAAGATCCAAGGCTACATTTGGAAGAAGCTCTGAAACTGGAGCATCCTTTTGGCCAGGAATGGGCTTTGAAGCCAGATCACGTGGACGCCATCTCAACTATGAGCTTGATACCAAACGAAGACACTAAGAAGAGGTTGAAGGAACTCTCTGTATGGAGGAATCTGGCAAGGAGTGCAGAAGTTGTCGACAGGCAGCGCCAACATGAGGAAATCGCATCGCAGTCAGCTATTCGGCTGGGAAGGTCGCCAAGAACAGCGCTTATGGAAAAACTGGGAGAGAAGTTGGACATCGAAGACAAGTCCGTGCCCAAGCTCTGATCACTGGAGTTCCAATCGTGGGAGAAGCCCTACGATCACCATTCTTTGAAGAACACTTTATCCCAGCTCAGATAACTGTGGAGGAGCTCCTGAGTACCTCACAAAAGAGGCGTCCGGGTACCCTCCACAGAATTCAAAAGATGGCCGAGTCATCTCCGGCTGAGTTGAACAGAGCGATATGGGAGAAGGCCATCAAGGAAGTTCGTCAAGGCTCAATGGATGGACCTTTCAACGAGGAACAGATTGTCGCTAAGCATGGGAGGTTCTTTAACCTGGTTCCAAGTTTCGGCCTAGCCCAGGGAACTAACGAGAAAGGAGAGCCCAAGTTTCGACGTATAGACGACCACAGTGCCTCTCACAACAACTTAGCTGCGACAAGGACCCAGAAGATACCGATGGCAATGGTTGATTACCTCTTGGTGATGATCACCTCAATGGCAAACCACGTATCAACGGATTTGGTGGTGGGAACCGAGGATATGCAGGGAGCATATCGTCAGGTACCATTACCTGACTCGCAGTTGTCGATTTCAATCACAGGCGTTTATAATCCAGACACCAGAGAAGTTTCTCTGTTTGAAATGTTTGGGCAACCTTTTGGCGCAGGACATGCGGTACCAAATTTCTACAGGGTGGCCGAGTGGCTTAGCAGGACCATAGTTAGAGGTTTCAAAATTGTCATCGATCACTTCTTTGACGATTTCTTTATGGTTCTGAGAAGGTCCGAGGCACTTGAAGGAAGCTTCATCGTTCAAGAAGCCTTCAGCCTACTGGGGTTCAAGCTTGACCCAGATAAAACCCAAGTACCGGCTGAGGTGGCAATGGTACTTGGAGTAGCAATAAACACTTCGGCACTTACCACAGAGAGGACTTTGATGGTGGAGCCAAAGCCCACTAGGATCAAAAACCTCTGTGAGATGATTGATGCAGTGTTGAGGCAGGGAACCTTGTCACCAAACATGGCAGCTAGTCTGTCAGGCAAATTTGGTTTCTTGTGCAGTACTATGTTTGGTAAAGTTGGGAGATGTTGCTCAGCAGCTTTGCGAGCAAGACAGTATGGGCCAAGTGAAGACACTTCCCTCACTCCCCAACTTGTGACGGCACTAAATCTTATGAAGAAGTTTGCCGTTGCATCCCCATCTCGCAAGTTGTTACTAGGAACTTCGAAACCTCCCATCATTCTGTATACAGACGCCTCAGATGTTCCTGAGAGAGTCTCTCACAGATGGGTAGTAGGTGCAGTCATGCTAGATGCCTCAAAGGACTTCAGCATGCACCACACTTATTGGACCGTACCTCAGGAAATTATAGATAAGTGGATCCCAAAGCAGTCCTATATGGGACAATTGGAGACCCTTGCCTGCCCTCTTGCGTTGTATACTTGGAGCTCCAAGATGCGCAAAAGGCGAATCATACTGTTCGTGGATAACGACAGTGCAGCATCCTGTTTGGTACGAGGCTTTTCTCCAAAACAAGACACTTGCAGTTTGGTCGGGCAATTCTGGCTTGCAGCTTCCGAGTCTGAGGTAGAAATCTACATCGACCGTGTTGAGTCCAAATCCAACATTGCGGATGGTCCAAGCCGCCTTGCCTTCGAACTTTTACATAGTCTTTCATCTCAATTCACTCCTCCGTGCACATTCCGTTTTTCACTGCCGATATTTCATGGTTCGTTGAGCCTCCCTGAAGACCTCCCCAAATCTTCAGGTTCGTCACTTTGTGGACACCAATCCAACCCAGGGAACAAAGCCCACAATCCTGACGATGGGAAATCGGGCTTCCCTCCCTGAGAAAACAAGGTGAGGGGATCATAGCAAGCACACTCCAAGTGTTCGCTCGCACTTGAGAAGTGATGACTGCAAAATGATCCTATGAGGACCAAAACTTTCCCAACGAACAAAGAAAAAAGGAGCTTAGCTGCTTTTTCGTATGGAGCATGCGAGAAACTAGAGATATCCTTGACTTGTGCGTAGTACTAGAGAGGATGTCTTAGAGTTGAAAGCATGCGGTGCCATTTTGGCTAAAGGCCTGAGTTCAGGCCAGAACACCTCCTTTTTTCTCCACACCCTCCCACCCAGGAGCGGGAAATCGGGCTTCCCTCCCTGNCCCAAGGTTTCAAATTTCGACGACTGAGCTTTTCCAAATAGCCTCCATGCACATTATCCTGTTCCAAACATGGGTTACTACATGAAGTTGATCACAGTCCATTTTTGAAGATTTTGCTTAAGTCATCAAAATACGGCCCCGTGACATGGATTGAATTTCGTTCCAGGTGCTTTGAATAAAACTGCCTTAGAAGGTAAATGTCTATTTCAAGTACGATATGTATGTGCAGCATTTGACAGCAATTTGCATTTTAATGTAAAATCTCAATATGAAATTATTACCGAGCAGTGCCAAGGTTTCAGACCAGTTAGATCTAGATCGCATGTCCCACACAAGGAGGAAGCTAATTGGTCCCGACCAACATCAATGAAACAAATATCTTACCAAATTACATCATGCAACAGGCATATTCTTCGTGGAAAAGAAACA
Organism: Breviolum minutum Mf 1.05b.01; assembly: GCA_000507305.1. Lineage (NCBI taxonomy): Eukaryota > Dinophyceae > Suessiales > Symbiodiniaceae > Breviolum > Breviolum minutum. The sequence goes on from DF241436.1 coordinate 44,047, forward strand.
AACTATAGGATTTGGAGCCGGCCTACGTCATCGTTGCTTATTTTCGATTTATCCACGATTTATTCCTAGGATTGCCCAAGGCTAGGCTTGCTGAGGCCATCAGAAAAGGTAGCCGAAAGTACTCAACCACAGACTACTACATTAATTTCTAAAGAAGGCGTATACACTATTATCTGTCAAATTTCGTGATCCCAAGCAATGCAGCCCTCGCAGGACTTGAGAAACGCAACAGTCTATATATATATCTACTTCCTTCTCTTAGTTGCGTGTTTCGTGAAGTAGATGAACGCGATTTACGCGGAAAATAACGATAACAGAACCAATGAAGCATACCGAAATCTCACAGCTGACGATTTTCGTAGTAAGACTATTATAGGGCTGTTTTTGCTCAAAATGTATAGCGCATGGCAAGCGGCCAGCGCTATGTATAGAATTGGAACATTGAAACATTCTGCTGGCGATTTCAAGTCAATTTTCATAAAAATACGGCATTTTTGAGGGAATGTCGGTTCACGCTTAGAAATGTCGGTTCACGCTTAGAAATGTCGGTTCACGCAAATTTCACGCTTATTTCACGGTGATTTCACGCTCAGTTACGCTTCATCTATTCCTAAGATCGTCATTTATTGTGCTGTTGAATTTCATCGTGCTCGATCTGAAACCTATGTTCTCGGAGTTTGTGCAAAATAAGCAAACTCAACAATTTTGACACACAGAAACGCGAAAGGTCTACATCACAATATTTTAAGGGATATGCAATGTACAGCACAAACAAGGAGACAACATAATCCACCACTGTTGCTTCTGTTTCTGCAAATCCCCTCTTTGATTGTATTGAACTAGTTTTTGTGCTATCAAACTTTCAAATTAATTAGCTAAGTGCTTTGTGCCTATGTTTGGGGGAGGGCGGTCCGCATTTGCCATGTGCTGCATCTCAAAAGGTATAGTGAGCTGACTGTTCAATCATATTGTTATAAACAAAACCCCAAGATGATGCACCGTAGCAAAGTTAACAAAAACAACACACACACACACACACAGACACACACACACACACACGCAACATATACAAGCTCGATGTCACGTCGCCAGTTGCCCAATCTTGCCGTGAAGGGAGGGATGGACACTCTGATCTTGCACCCCCTTAGACTACGCTGTCGTTACAGTGGAAAACATCCCAATGGCACCCCAACGGTCCAAACAATAAAGCAAACATGTAAACAGTTTTCAGCGACTTGGGGTGGGATACATGCAACTCTTAGTCTTAGTTGATGTATCGTGATTTTGCTTTCAAAGGCATGATGATGTCAGCTTAACTCAAAAGCTTGTAGGTCATGGAAAGTCGGCTAATTTTGATAACGCTGCAATTTATTCAATTTCTTTTGCTGGCTAGCATCCTAGCATCGAAACAAATTGCAAGGCGGTAAAGAATTGAGAGCAAACCGGCCCTGACAGAAAAATAGCTGTATCTAAGTGTTCCAAGTCGCATTGGCAGAGAAAAGTGTTGTCCGTGTATTTGATTGTTGCTTGCATTTTCCACAGGCTTTTGTGAACGATTATTCCCCGTAAGACAAAACGCAATCGAAACAAACCCGGGCAAATAGAAAAATAATGATAGATATGTATACATAAAGTATACACATATATCTATATAGACATGCATGATACAGGTATAGAAAAAAAGTCGCGACTCTTCTGTAATATTGGGCGCCTTGTAGCTTGGTGCATGTCAGACAGTCACGTTTCTATGTGCTTTACATTACAAGCAGCGATGCCACAGAAAGAGATGATTAAGAACGTCTAGCTTGAATACTTTTGGGTCAGCAATTTCAGCATGACCATGCTTTCTGCAAGATGACTGCTACGTATTCACACATGCATGCTACAACAATAATATATTGTGTCAGTTCAAATTGATGTGTATAAAATGCAAGTGTTTATGGGCATCTAAAGGGGAAATGTCTGTTTGCCCCAAAAAAAGGTGGTTCTAAGAACAGCCATTGCGGATAATGTCGCTTAGCCCAAAAAAATGGTCGTTAGGGAACAGCCATTAATTTAATGTCGGTTGAAGATCAGGGTTAATATATCATATATTATGTATACGTATATTTACGTATATGCCTTGGGATGTCAATCACGAAATGGTGCAGCTGCAAAGGCTCAAATGCAACAGCAGATCACTTCCAGTGTGACTGCTGGTGGTTCCTTAGCCCTGGTTTTCAAGCTCCTGTCGTGGGCTGATCGCCAAGCTCCTTTGCCTGCTTTCTGTGAGGCTCTGACTCCTGGGTGGCAGCTTGACTACCCCTCTTTTTGCTTGGGCATCACTTTTGGGATCTTTTTGTACTTGGTGGTGGAAGCAGCAGTCACGCTGCGTTGGGCCTTCGTGCATTGGCTTGGTAGCCGCTCTGCACACGTCCAAAAGCCCCTCTACAAGATCTTGCATGAACAGTGAGCTCAGGTCCCTGCGTGCCGAGGTGAGGGATCTGAGGGAAGAGTTGGAGCTGCTACGTTCAGAGGTTAGCAGACTCCGGAGAGCATTGGCTGATATCAGGCTTGGAGGACCTTCCTTTGAGTCAGTGGCTGAGTACTCGGCGGAGTCCGAGGATTCTTACTCGGTGGTGTCCGAGTACCCGGCGTCTTCTGCCGGCCCTAATGGAGTGGAAGGCTATTCAACAAGTGGCTCGTTGGTGAATCGGGCTACTACTCCGTCGGTTGCGGCGGGACCTCCTTGTGTGCTGTCGTGGAAGGCGAGGGAGGACATCGCCGACGAGATCGGCTCTTTCATCGCCATATCTTTGGCGCCTCAACATCGTGGACCTAGCGGCCGTGAGAAGGTGCCGTTGGCATCTCGATTGTGGGTTGTCGTGAGGGACTACGCTGGCCAGATATATTCGCCAGTGAAGGTGGTGAGGAGTTGGAGCAGCGCCAAGATCTTGGTCAAGAAGGGTCAAGACTGCGGAGACTCGATCTTTGTTGGCTTTGCTTCAGAGAGAGAAGGTAGGCGAGCAATTGCAGTGGCAGGCCTCAACTGGCCTCCCTGCATTGAGCCATGAATTTCCGCCAGTCGGCGGAGGTTGCTGAGCAGTCTCCTTACATCCTTGCGGAGTCTGCAGTGAACTTTGACTATCCGGTGCATTTGTTTTTGGTGGATCCGTTTGAAGGTGATTCGCCGGGAATTCAGATACTCTACATCACTGAGTTTGAGGGCAAGACCTTGGTGGCTTTACCTCAGACTGCATGGCACAGATTGATCACAAAGCGGGCTTTTCCCGCGACAGGACTCACAAAAGCCACTTTGGTGGAGGTGGTGGCGGCCCGCTTCAGTTCCCGCTCTGTTCCGGATCCGGTGCAGAAACTACGTGTGTGGGTTGGTTTCTTGAAACCTGGCTTCGAAGTTCATGTCCATACCGATGTCACCGAGTACAGGTGCGACCACTTCTTCAGCGACGAGGAGGAGGACCCATGGCTGCCCTTTGCCCAGAGCCTCATCGATGCGAGCCACGATCATTTTGCATTCTTCTCAGCAGAAGGGGAGAGACCCGAAGACGAGGTGGAGAATGGCTCTCAGATGAACGACGAGGAGCTCGTCGAAGATGCTGGATTGGAGGCAGCCTTAGAGGCAAGGGTGAGGTATCTGGAGGATACCCTGCAATCAGTGCATGTGAACATGGAAGAGATGGTGAAGCTCCAGCGACAATCGTTGGGGATAGCTGCAGCTCCAACTTCAAGACCGAGTGCATTGAAAAAGAAGGATGCAGCAGCGACACCGGGGGCTCCTACTTCGAAGGCGGCTGCGAAGACAAAGCCAAAGGAGAAGTTCCCTCTTTTGGATCGAGGAGTGGTGCAGGCGGCTCTTCAGGCTGGTGTTCCGGAGAGCAATCTTTTGGAGATGCAACGTCTCCTTGGTTCGAATGTGAAGGCGTCAAGAGTGAAGGACGTCAATGTGAACTTCACTATGGATCCGCTTTCAGAAGAGGATGCAGCAGAGGAGGCAGATCAAGCTTCCGCAGGTTCTGGATTGGTGCCAGACCCTTCCTCAAAAGACCCAGTGCACAGTGCCCTCCACAAGTTGACGTCGATCATGGAGGTGTTGACCAACGACAAGATGAAGAAGACAGTTGGATCCCGTTTGGATCAGGCCCTCGACAGTGCAGCTTCTTCCTCAGGAGATGGCCAGTCCCTTGGGAGTGGGAGGAAGAATGCAGCGGCCAGACGTGCTCTTCGCACAATCTTCCAGGAGCAGCCCCAGGAGATTTCAGCTGTCATCGAGCGTTTGATGTACGAAGACCTGAACTCGCAGACCCTGGGGCCGGGGCAGCTACCTCAAGGCCTCAACGCGAGAGCGTGGGTCGAGTTCAGGAGCCGTATAGGCAACTACAAAACGCCTGCACATTGCAGTTGGAGTGCAGCGGGGATCCTAGACTCGCTTATAGCTGGAGATGTATCGAGGGCACGGGCACGGTGTTGCCTGATGCTCCTACAACTGGATCAAGCCAGTATCGACCGTGGAGGATGGGGCTTAGCCTCAGAATTATCCTTGGAGGGTTTGCCTCCCTATTCAGCTTTAGCAAACCACACTACACCGTTGGTGAGCGAAGGCGAGCAACCTTTCAGCCGCCTATTAGATGCACGATGGGCGGAAATCAGCCTCCAGTACTTGAAGGACCAGGACGATTACCTGCTGCGGAGGAGAAACATCAGCAGAATGGTCAGCACTGTTCCTACCAAGGTGAAGGAGGGAGAAGAAGCCGAAGTAGCAGACCCACCACGGCGGAGACCAAAGGCCAAGGCAAAGGCCAAAGCAGCAAGTTCCCAGCAGGATCAATAGATCGGACGATGGTGTCCGATGGTTCCATGCCCTTTGCAAAAGAGTCAGTGCCGGACAATTTGAAGCTTCCTGGTTCCGCTGCCTCTTCGATAAGGGTTCCTGCTTTTTTGAATTCATTGCCGAGATGGCTACTTTCAGTGAGGTGTGGCTTTCAAGGTTTTTTGCGCTCCATCTTGATGAACCCTGAGCGCTCATCCTGCTCTACGTGCACTACGAGTCCTTTGTGGCCGATGCCGCTGCCCTTTCCGGAAGTGTTTCGAAAGGGTGCTACCTGCAGTGTTGCGATGGCTCACGTAAAGAGACTAGTCAGCATGCAGATTGCCGTTCTGAACTGGTTTGTGTTGGGTCGACCTTTATCTTCACCTGACGCTATCCGTTTGGGACGATCTCTTTCATCGAGGCAGTGGACGGTTGTTAGAAGACTTCAGGATCTTGTGGTGGATGGTAATACTCCTGAATTCATTGATGCCGGTGACATGGGGCGGTCTGCCTCGAAGAATGAGGACCAAGAGAAAGCTCTGGATGCCCTCTGTCGTGCAGTGTCAATGGCGCATGTTTTTGATGGTTACTTCGGTGGCAACAGCTGCCGACCTGGCTCTTTTGATGATTCCTGGCTTCGTTGTGGCAAGCTGGTTGGTCGACTTCAGCGTGGCAACGTCTGCAATGCAAAGCCAATTGTTTCTGACAGGCTTACAGTCCCTGATGAACCTCGCTTTGACCCGCTTCCTCACTTTGATCGCAGAACTGCCTATCGCTACGAGCATCCTATCTCTGGTGGAAGACTGCCCAGTGAAGTGGATTTGCCCCCTATGGTTCAAATCCGTGCTAGCAAAGAGGAGAAACTACGATTGCTATGCAAGCTCGCTGGTGCCGGAATGCTTAAACCGATTGAGTCCGACAGTTTTCATCAAGGATTTGAAAATGGCATGTTCGCTGTGAACAAGGATGCAGTCCGCGACAGATTGGTGTTGGACAGTAGGGCATCAAACATGCTCGATCGTGGGCAAAGTGTTTGGAGTGGTGGCATGGCATCAGCTATGTCCTTGTGTTCAATTTACGTTGACGATGACCGGGTTCTCCTCTCGAGCGGAGAAGACCTCAAAGACTATTTCTATCAATTCCGTGTCAACAAAGAGCGAACATCAAGGAATGCCTTGAAGACTGCCCTCAATGCCGATGAGTTTCGGGTTGTTTTTGGCCGAGATCCACCTTCCGCTGGCAATGTTTTCCATGTGGGATTGTCCACGTTGGCGATGGGCGACATTTGTGCAGTTTAATATGCACAATGCAGTCACATCTCTTTATGTCTTAAACATCAGGTGTTCTGCATTGACGAGATGATCTCCCTTAAAGGTGCCATCCCACGTGGTCTGTTACAAGCTGGCATAATAGTGGACGACCTTGTGATACTCGAACATGTGCTCAGAGAAAAATTTGATTCGTCTGACCTTCATGACACCGAGGGTTCAAAGAGGACTGCAAACGCCAGAGATGCCTACGACAAGTCGCTTCTGCCTCACAACCCCAAGAAAGGTTTTTGCAACTCTGCTCATTGTCGGTACTGGGGTGTGGAAGTCGACGGGGTTAAGGGACTGATTCGCTGTTCTTCCTTGCGGCTGTGGCCAACATCGGTGATAACGCTACGTGTTTGCAGCCTCGGTGTAGCAACTGTGGGGTTGATTGAGGCTCTTGCTGGAAGCTGGGTGTCGTTGTTGGGTGTTCGCCGGCGACTTTATAGTGCCATGGAGACCATCTTTGAACCACTTGGCATTCCCGACCAGAAAGCCGTTATTAGGCTTTCATCTGAGTTGAAGAGTGAGCTCATGTGTCTGGTGGTCCTTGGATCGCTGGCAGTTGTCAACCTCAGGTCAAAGCCTTCAAACTTCATTGTGGCGACTGATGCCTCTATGGATGCTATGGCTGGTGTCACTGCCGAAGTTCACCCTTGTGTTGTGAAGGAGATCACCCGTTATTCGCTGAAGAAGGGCAACTGGAGCCGGCTTCTACCGGCCACTGCTGCTTGGGAGAGGAGTCATGGTCTTTTGGATGCTGCAGACGAGCTCCCTGGCGATTCCTTCAAGTGCAACCCTCTTTGGGATACCGTTGCCAGCTGCTTTGAGTACAAGACCACTTGGATCAAAAAGGTCGACAAGGCGAAGCACATCAATTTGCTTGAGCTTCAGTCCTACATCACTGAGGAGAAGCGATTAGCTCATCGCTACAGTTCTTTGCGGATACCAGCCGGCATAGATTCACAGGTGTGCTTGGGAGCGGTGGTGAAAGGAAGGGCCAGCAGTGCAGCCATCAATGCAATGCTCAGACAGAGCATGCCGTACAGCATTGGTGCTGACCTTTACATGCACTACATGTACTACCCCTCTGAACTCAACAGGTCAGACGGTCCCACTCGAAATCGGCCTCCAGCTCCACCATCGATTGCACAACCACTATGGGTGCGGGATTTACCAAATGGCTGCGTCAAGAGCTTCGACGTCTGGATGATGACGTACTGTCGTGACATGGTGGTTTTGCCGATGCCGGTTGATGAAGTTGGTGGTCACTCAGACATTGATCTCACTTCGCAGAGACGACAACGTGATCTTCGTTTCTTTGAGCGACTGAAGAGCTCCAGGACTGTGAAGAGCAGCACTTTGGAACACAGCCCTGCAGCCAACTTTCCACCTCAACAGCTACCCAAGAGACCTTCTCCTTTACTACAAAGTGATGATGGATCCCTGCCCGGATGCCTTGGCGTCGAGCGCTGCCCGACCCCTTCGCTGCCGAGCGGGGATCCTAGTTCAATCAGTAAATCTGATCGGTTTGATGATGTGGCAGATGAGGTGTCGATGCTACCCCAAGAAGCTTTGGATATTTTGTACAGTTTCTCGAAGAGTCAGTTTTTCTTCAAGGACAAGCTCTCACTTCAATTTCCGGGAGGCCTTGATCTTTTCAGTGGAAGATGCGGCGTTGCAATGCAGATGATATCTTTTGGCTGCCCTTGGGTCCTTACGTTTGACTATGAGAGAGGACCGGGTCAGGACTTATTGGATGAGAGTTTGCGGAAGAAGCTGGTAAGGTTGATACAACTTAGAGCAGTTGCTAGCTTCGGGGCTGCGCCTATTTGCAGTAGCTTCTCTATTGCGATCACCCCACCCATACGTTCTGCTGCTCATCCTCGAGGAATCAGGGGCCTACGTGCTTCGATGCGAAAGAAGGTTGCCGACGGCAACTCGCACAATGACTTCATGAAGGACCTCACCGACCTCTGTGTGCTCTTGCAGGTTCCATTCTGGCTGGAAAATCCAGATAGTAGCTGGTGGTGGCGTCAGAGGAGATGGAGGCGCTACAGGGATTCAAGAAGTCCGCATTTGTTTCGGTGCTGTTTCTGCAGGTTTGGTACAAAGTGGCGCAAAGCCACTCGCTTTGCAACCTCTACGGCTCTGGCAGGCGTTACTATGTGGTGCCAATGTGGTGACAAGCGTCATATACCCCTTCGTGGGATGCATCCCACAAAGAAGATTCCATGGACGCTGGTGGCTCAGCCATACCCGCGTGGTCTCTGCCGGCTGGTCGCTGCAGCATTGTGTGTAAGTGCTGGTTGGTGTGGCCCCGAGAAGCTCAACGTGGTGGGATGTTCCAAGACGCTGTCCTTACGAGTCGGTGAAGCCAGTCATCCTGGTCCTGCTCGTGGTTTGCGCTCTGGCACTTTGGAAGAGTTGCCGACCCAACGGCCTGAAACCCTTGCTAGGGAAGCCAAGCTCTTACAAGCGTTTCTTCAGTGGTGCCAAGATCATTTCACTGGCTACTCCGCCGAGAATCTCTTTGAGCTTCTGCCCCAATTTATGGCTATGGCCCTCAGGAGGTATGGTGATCTAATGTACCAAACCGGTGGTGCTCTCAGCAACTTGCGACATTTGCTTCTTGCTGCGCAGAGATGGAAGCCTATTGTTCGTCCACATATGCAGCAAGCTTGGGAAATGGTGGAGCGCTGGGAATGTCTCAATCCCACAGTGCACCGCAATCCAGTTCCGGAGGTTATTGTCAAAGCTATGTGCTGCCTGGCATGGCACTGGGGATGGCACACGTGGGTGGGAGCAACCATTTTGTCTTTCTATGGTGCTGGGAGAGTTGGTGAGGTACTTCGATGCTCTCGTGAAGATCTACTACTACCAAGTGATGTACTTGAACCTCCCGGCTCTGCAGTATTCCTCCGACTTCGCACCTTCAAGAGCAAGAATCGTCAGCCAGCACGAGTCCAGCACATGCGAGTTAGCGATGCAACTGCTTCCCGAATTGTGTCCAGGATTTTCCGGAAGATGCAGATGGAGCAGCCTTTGTTCGACAGCACTTCATATCAGTATCGCAAACGCTGGGATTTGGTGGCCGAGACTCTTGGGTTTTCAAAACCCTTTACGCTCACACCAGGTGGGCTCAGAGGAGGAGCTGCAGTTTACCACTACAGAATGGGTAAACCCATATACAAGACCTTCTTTGGCTTCTCCGTCTGAGGAGTCAGGCTACGCTGGAGCACTACTTGCAAGAGGTGGCGTCGCTCAATATCCTTGCGAAGCTACCTCCTAAAGATCGTCAGAGTATCCTCAGCATTGCAGCTACGTTTCCTTTCCTTGCGGCAGCTACTTCGCTTCCAGGGTCTTCGGAACCGACAAATGTGACCCATCAGTCGCGCTCGTCCTAATCACCTGGACCGCTTTTTCTATGTGTGGTGGATCTTCATCCTTTCCAAGCTCTTTGTCCTTGCCGAGACCTTCTGCAGTTGGTGTCCGCTTCAACTTCGGCACCGAAGCTCTGCTTTACGGCAACGACCGTTTACTCTTGGATGGGAAAGATGGAAAAAGCGCAGCATTGTCAGCTTTGCCGCTGCATGTTAGAGCACTGGAAATGGAGTAGATTTACATGCCTTGGGATGTCAATCACGAAATGGTGCAGCTGCAAAGGCCCACCCAGCCTCCCTGGCATGGCCACCTGGTGGATCTTCATCCTTTCCAAGCTCTTTGTCCTTGCCGAGACCTTCTGCAGTTGGTGTCCGCTTCAACTTCGGCACCGAAGCTCTGCTTTACGGCAACGACCGTTTACTCTTGGATGGGAAAGATGGAAAAAGCGCAGCATTGTCAGCTTTGCCGCTGCATGTTAGAGCACTGGAAATGGAGTAGATTTACATATATATATATATACACTTGTCTCAGGCATGGTGCCCATGCCATCCTATGTCTTGAATTTTATGCAACAAATCTGGGGAGCAACTTTGGTAAAAACATGCATACATATATATATATATATTATGAAGTCAACTTTTTCATGAATGATTCTGAATGATCCTCAACGACAGAGGCTGAATTTGTGCTTCCAACGCTTCATCGTTAGGCCTTGCTATGGTTGCGTGATGAAGCACCCGCTGACGCAGGGAGAGCAGCGGTGATGCACTATGACTCGCAGTATGCCAAGAAGGCTGCTATTGGCTAATTGTGATGTTAGAAAGGTTGGGTGAGTCAAGCTTTGCGTTTGCAATCTGCCGCGCGTCCTCACTCTTCAATCATATTGTCATGAACATTCACATCAATTGACATTGTAACGTATAGTACGTATAATATAGATGATAGGCCCTGTGACATGTGCTGTAGGAAGATTTTACGCGGCCAACCTTGACCCCCATACCAGAACCTGTTTTCGATCTTGTAGTTTAGCTAGAGGTGTCCAGCCTACAAAACTTTGAGTCGTAGGTGACGTTGGGGGAATACGTCATTCACAAGAATCAACTCCTGGCGGAACGAGTGCAGAAATTGTGGCGAGAAGTCGCTGGACAACGTCAAGTAGATCTTGAATGGGTTCAAGGTCACACTGGAGACATTGGAAATGAAGCTTGGATAAGAAGTTGCCAAATATGAACTACAAAACAAACTAAATCAAAGTAATGCAAGTTGATGTGTCACATCAGGTTTTTTTTTCATGAAGGGCATCAACACTTCATCGTGTGCGTTTTGGCGTGAGAGATGTTCTCGGATCAGCATTCACGTCCCTGTAACGAAAGGAGTTGGCAGATAAGCTTGCCAATGAAGGAGTGACAGGCCTGGCTGCTGTGTGAAAGTTTGGCATGGAAACACAGATGGCCAATCATTTTGATTTGCAAGTTGTGATAAGTTGTGATAGGTTGTATCGCAACGGGTAACAGGACTGCAACAAATGGAATTAAGATCAGGCAATATATAATCATGATATTTCGATATATTTCATGATATTTCCCTATATCTTATGTATGTATCATAGATGTTTCTGGTTTGTTCCAACCATTTTCTCAGGGCGCTACAGCCTCAATTCGGAGCGCTGGGCACGAGCAACTTCTGAAACTGAAACAGGCGCGGTAATCCAAACTTCAGCCTTTCGGTGTCTAGGAACGCGACAAATTATGGATGCATATTTTGATGTTTTGCTTATTTTGCTGTGTATGTTGTACATATGTATGCTGTATATGAAATATGTTAGTAGTAGCAGCCATCAACTGTTAGTCTTAATGTAGAGCAATTATATAAATGACAAAAGATGGTCGGATGATTCAGGACTCCTGATTTTCATTCTCATTCAGAATAGCCAGGTGCTGAGCGTGCGGCCAAGCGTGCAAGCCACTTGCTCGAACTGTGAATTGCTTCTAGAAGACCCTGGCGGTGACTGGATATATGATGATCGATATTGTATGATCATGAAACACCACAAATCATAGCACTGTGTTGCTTCACTCGTGCTTCAGAACGAGTGAAGGTTCACTCAACTGCAGGGTTGGTGATTTGTGTATAGTATTGTTGGGAGATGTTGTGAGATATTATGAGAGGGAAAGCCAAATCAGTGAGTCATTTGGTGCATTCGCAGATCTTTGAAGGATGCGAAGTCCCGCTTGGAGGATGCAGCACACCCTTGGAGGGAACAGGTCACCAGCCAGCACGGAGATGATGGTAGATATTGGATGATACTGGCATTGTTTTGTTACTTTCAATTGATTTCAGGAAGCATAGTGAGCTGACAAGAGAAGGGAGGCAGTGATATAAACTGAGGTAGTGTAGAATTGGATACCTTGCGTTTTGGATCTCTGCAACTTGGAAGCAAGGTCAATTGAGGTCCTGATTGGCACAAGACGGCAAAAACAGACCCTGATGTACCACCATATACCGCCATTTTTACGGAGTGATGACATCCTTACTCTGCGACTCAGGAAAGGCACTTCGCTCCTACAGGCGATTTGGCTTAATTTGGGCGATTTCCCAGTGACCATAGTGACCCAGATTGCGGCCAAAAGCAGGGAAGTTTGTGATGAACAAATTGAGGTGGTCCAGCAACATCCAAAGGAGGCAGTTCAGGTGTTTTCCTCGGTTTTTTGTTGTTGGTTGGTTGGAATGGATGGTGATTGGCAGCACAGCCCACACCGGACAGCGGCTAAGGCCTTGGCCACTTTGCAATGCTACATCCAAAGCACAGGAAGTTGGGAGGCCAGCAGCAAAAACACACAGAGCACGTTTTGCTTGCAAAAAAATACAGTATCAAAAAATCATCATCATCATCATCATCATCATCATCATCATCATCATCATCATCATCATCATCACCACCACCACCACCACCATCATCATCATCATTTTCTTCTTCTTCTTCTTCTTCTTCTTCATCATCATCATCATCGTCACTCGTCACTCGTCACTCGTCACTCGTCACTCGTCACTCGTCACTCGTCACTCATGACGACCCTCATCCTCACCATCCTAACCCCATCGCTTTCACCACGACCATCCCAGTCATCACTATCCTCACGATCCTCACCATCATCAACCATCAGGATCCAAAGCTGTATATTGATACTGCAGTTGCTCCGGTGCATCATCTTGTTTAGAATGTGTTGATTGAATTTCGACTGAGGCTTTTCAGAAGTATGCTTCACCAGCAAGCCGGTGGCTGAGTCATGTAACTGCACTACCACAAACAGCATATGGGTGTTTCCGAAAATAATGGTACCCCAAAATGGATGGTTTATAATGGAAAACCCTATTAAAATGGATGATTTGGGGGTACCACTATTTTCGGAAACATCCATATAATTCTCATGGTCGCAATGACCGTTGCAAGGTGAATCAGCCCATGTCTCATCGCCTCAGAGACGCCCCATACGCGTGGAATGAAAAAGGAAACACGAGGATTTCGAAACGGCAAGATGGAAACACATTTTTGCCAGTTCTTTTTTGGTTGCCAACAGTTAAAGGAGGTTGGGAAATTTGTGGCATAGGGCGAACTCTGCGCGATTTTCATTTCATTTCATTGATGTTCATAGCATCATCATCACAGCATCTCTATTCAATTCCACTGGAAATTCCATGAAATGCCTGCGACCTCGCAGGTCGAACGTGCCTTTGATTCTGCTTTGGGCGGTCCAAATCCCAACATCCCGGATGACACAAGACTTGTTTGCAGAGGGATAAAAATTGGTGAAACTATGGCTCCTTTGCTCCCGGATGGCCCATCCTCAGGTTCATTCCACGGCCTTAGGTTTGGCAATTGCTGAGAAGGCCTGGATGAATTTTATTTAGAAAAAAGCAGCTTCGTTGATTTCAGTCGCTGGAGGTCGTGGCTGGAAGACTTTTTTGGCGTTTCCGATTTGCCTGGATCTATGTGGCGCAAGTGGCTTTCATTTCGATGTGACCTTCCTGGGCTTGTTGATGTCTCTTCACCTATGAAAACTGGTATAACGTTTGCATTAGATGGTAGCGATTGTGGTATGTGTCCCGATGTTCAGGGGGATACATTACTATGCATGGCTTTGGACACTGCAAATTGCTGCATCGATTATATGAATGTAACAGATAAACACAGATGCGTTTATGGAATGTTTTGATGTCTTGATATTGACATATTGCGAGTCCTGTTCAATTCCTGGCATGCGCAGAGAGCTTGTGTTGTGTTGCTTCTTGCCGCAACTTTCAGTCCCCGGGTTGAAGCGGCCTCAAGCGAAATCTCGTAGAAAAGGTTTCCACTTTTGGCGTTCTGGCATAATGTCGAAGGCGCCTAAGGCGTTTGAGTGGCCACAAGTGGCAGATCCGCAACCAACCTCAAGGGTGGTGTCATCGCCCAAGGATTGGCGTGAAGAGTCCTTGCTCGTGCCTCATGAAGCACTCAGATGGTGGGGGAGAGAGGTTTCGAAAGTCCTGGATGAATTTGATCCCGTCTCAAGGTCCACTTGCGTATGGAAAACCAAGATTTTCTTCGACTTTTTGGAGTCTTACTACATTCCATGCGTTCATCACCATCATGATTCAGAGGAGAAGATCTACAACGTTCACATTATGAGGAAATGTGAAGCTCAGGGAATACCCAACCCATTCGATTTTATCAAGAAGGAGCACCAAGAGCTCTTGTCCAAATTGGAGAAGATCATGGGCTATCGCACTGCTTTTGAAAAACAAGATTCCCAAGCAAGCAAAGCTTTGGTGGAGTTCAAGCAGGAGTTCAAAGACCTTCTTCGCTTCATGGATGATCATTTGGCTGAAGAGGAGCGAAGCTATCCCAAGATTCTTTTGGACTGTGGTTTTACCGAAGAAGATGAGAAACAAGCCGTTGGTGAGATTCTCCAGAGCTTAGGTCTTGATGGAAACAAGCGTCTCTTGCCTGCCATTTTGTATGCCATGTGCATATGGAAAGGCAAAGAGAAAATGCAACAGTGGTACGCAGAATCTGTTCCTCCCCCAATCAAAATGCTTTGTGACAATTGTTGGATTGATGACTTTTACCAAAATCAAGTCCGTGTTTTGGAAGCATTGCAGCAGGAAGAAGAGTTCCAGCTACAAGCGCCGTCGTGCAATATCTGTTCTTTGATGTGAGTCCTGTCCCTGGTCAGTCCCGGTCAGTCCCGAACAGTCCTGAGACTGGGCATGCCATAGGCATTTTCGAGGATCTGAACGGATTTCCTTATTCAGATTTTTCCCGCGGAAAAAAACAGCTGAAAAACGTGACCTTTTGGCAGGATCATTGCAGCTTGCCCAGCTTGCGTCAATTTGCTCATCCATCCAATTTATCTCGAGGTATGTTGCCAATTGTCGCAGCTTTCAGCGCGGATTTTGCCCAGAGCAAACGTGGGTGCTCGGCTGTGTGCAGTCCGTGTGACATGTCCAAAGAGCTAAGTTTTTATCAAAAATGGTGTTTCAAGTCTTTACTAAAGAGCTTATATAAACTATGAGAATGCTAAGGATTTCGAGAAACAAGTTTTGAGCATTTTTAAGCACACTTTTTTGTCAACCGGGTATTTCAATGAACTAATGTTCATTTCAGAATGGTACCGAGCAGTTGTATAGCCTGTGAAGTTCAAGAGAATGGCCTCGTGGAGGTGCCAGTTGCGATAGCTTCAGCCTTGTGGCAGCCTCACACAAAGGGCATGGGGTTGGAAGAGTTTTGTGTTCGTCAAGGGTGTAGGAATCTCTCGGTCTTGTTTTTTTAAATTATATCTTAATTCTCTGGATGGTAGTCTCCAGGCGAGTTTGCAAAGCAACAGCTACTCTTCTCTGAGCTACTATTCCCGGAGCTATTATTCTTTGAGCTAATTCAACTCTGCTCTGAGCCATTGCTTTCTGAGCTGCTCTCAGCTACCTTGACAATAGAGATGATTCGGTCCTTCGTCTAGCAGCTCCTAAAGAGACAGCTATCCCCAAAAGCTGAGAGGCCGTCACCCGGATTGAAAGTTGTCTCGCTGTAAGGTGGCTGACTTGTATTTGCATCATGGCAGTGGTCCTAAACTGGGAGGACTGTGTGAGGCGTGGTGACATCAGGTGACAGGTGAAAAATGATCCTTGAAAAGCACAATGCTTTGATATGCTTGTCAAGTCATAGTTATCAAAGCAAACAGTAGCAAACATTGAAAGGCACTATCGAACTTGGCAACGACAACATGGCGTTTTTACATTAGCTCAGCGTGGGCAGGCTTTGGGAATCGGGGGAGGAAGTCTTATAAAGTTTCTGTAGATGATGGATAATGGGGCGATGGAAAAGGAATGCGTTTGAATGAACAAAAAGCAAACATGGAACAAAAAAGCCTCAAAAGGAAAGTAATTCACCCTCGAGGTCCATCCAAACAGAATCTGTGAGTACTACATGATAGGTGAAGCGATATGCAACATGACTTGCCCCTGTCCAGCCCCACATTTGCCCAGCATCAAGGTGCACTTGGTTGAGCAACATGACGTGCCAGTCTGATTGCTCGAGCATTGGCCAGATATGGCTATGCAGGTTGCCTGAGCAACGCTGACTCAAAGTGGTGGGGTACAGCATGCTACAGCAGTACAGCCCGGTGTTTTCCGGGTGTTTTCCCCCGGTGCAGTTGTGTGGAAAAAGTCCGCGATGTAGAGGTCCAATGCTATGTCCGTTTGAAGGGACAAGGCGGACTGGGAAGAAAAGAATCACTGCAGCACCCTGAAGTACTTGTTGCTTCGACAGATCACATGTAATGCTTTCTTGAGGGATGATGTTGACAGCGCTATCAAACGTCGTAAGGTTGGTTCGATTTGTTTCTCGCACACACGCACACACACACACACACACTTGAAGACACACACACACACAAGCTTGAGTTCGAGTTCGCTATCCACAAAATAAGGAGAAGATGGAGAAGAAGGTAACGATCGGTAGAAGATGATACAAGGATAAGTGAAGGGATGGGTAACTATGCATAAGCAATGACGAACATGCATATCATTAACATGTGTTCTCGATTCACAACAAATGTTCTTACATAAACTCAGGTCAGGTTTGCTTCTTGATTTTTTGCCTTTGGTATTTTGTTCTTTTCCACTAGTCATAGAAAGTATTTTTCTTCGCTTCCCAATGCCCTGATTCTGATGCTGATTAATATATAATTAAATACAACAAAATACAACAACTACCATAATTTCAACAAGTCTATGAATTTCGAAATAAATACTTATTGAGCTTTATTGAGGGAATANATATTTACCCCGAAAACCACTGTGACTTGGCTCAAGTGGGTTTTTCTTGCCCACAGATCTGGTAGAGAAAATGACGAAGGGACTACTCGCCCGTGTACTTTTGCTGGCCTTGCTTTCAGAGTCTTCCGCGACATCCATGTGGTGGACCAAAACAGAAAAGCTGGACACCCCTCAGGTGGCGAAAACCCAAGCTGTGCCAGAAGATGCGAACTCGGACTTAAGCTTACTAAAGCTTGAAGATGCTAAGGGAAGAGACAGTGAAGATTCATTGGCTGAAGCAGTGGCATACAGAATAGGAGAGAATGCTGACAATGATGACTTTCTTGCAGCTTTCCACCACTGAGACGGAAGGCCCGGTACGCCCAGTATCATCTAGTATCCACGATCTCAAGGAAACTGGTGGATCACGCCGAACCGAGCCCATGAATGTGCAATAGGACTTAAAAAGCATTGCCGGTGCTTCAGGCTTGATTTTATTGCTTGAGACTCATTGGGTTTAACCCTCTATCGCATGGAGGATCATGGAAGTCATGCTACATCATCATCCAATTGAATTAAATGTCAGTTGTTCCAAGCATATATTCAATCTGAAAGGGTACAACCCTTTGGATGCTGAATGAGGCTGTTCCCAGGACGTGGCGTGTTATTCTATCATTATATATCCCATATTATGTCATTAACTATCACAAGAATCATGCATATATTATATTATGAGCGATTCTTTTTGTCAACATGTTTCTTAAGCTGTTTCTCAACAGCGGATCCTGAGGAATTCTAAATATCGCAACTCTTCAAAGCACTTCTTGGGTCTTCTTGGTATCTCATGAGCTCATGTGGGAAGTATAGGATTTGTGGATGTAGAGTGAGCAACACAAACGCCTTAAGATAGATAGATTCATTTTATTTGCGAAAATAGCAGTAATGTTGGTCATTTCGGTTTCCTCACTGCATGACTTTTGGCTGTGCTATTCAGTGTGCCCTAGCACACATCCAGCTGATTGAATTGAATTACTGTGACGTTTCTGTGCAATGTTAAGACCACACAAGCAAATTGAAGGAGCTGAAACAACCACAAAGATGCGCTCTGAAATGGTTGATTGATGAGTCTATATTCATTAATATTCAACGTTAAGATATGTTTATATTGAGGCCACGCAAAATTAAGGGGTGAATCCCAAAAGCAGCAAAATTTTGTCGATCCTTTTTGATAGAAGCCATGGCTCCTAATTTATGGCTGTGGATTTTTGCAGTGCTACCTGGGGTTTTGTGCCAGATCAAGAAAATGGAGCCACTGACACTTGTGGAGACCTTGCTGAAAATCGAAAATGTGAGGCAAGGACTTACATATTCTTACACTCCGTCCGAGACAAAAAAAGCCCTACTCGTAGGTTTGGTAGATCTTGATAGTGCGTGTATCAATTTGTGAAGATTTCACTGGTTAGCCTTATCATATCATTCTTTGGCTGTTCTTTCCTGAAAAAGTGTGCCCAACACAAACCTTTGGCTTGGAGATTGAACTCGCAATCCGCATCAATTGCACCTTTTTTTGAATTTCAACAGCTTGAAGGGTGACTTGTTGCAGGATCTAGATGGATTCTCATAAGATTTAGAGTAGTCTTGCTACAAGTAGTGATAGTTAAGAGTTTTCCAGGTTTTTTTGTCAACCAAGTCATGGCCCCAAGGATGGTAACTCCAGCACGGTAAGCTACAGAGAGGCTCGTTACATGCAGGGACTCTCGAAGGAGAAAATTGACGCCGAGGATCCCAGAGGCATGCGAAAGGTCTTCGCAGAAACTCAACGAACAGGACCGGGACATACCGGCGAGGACGTTGAGCAAAAAAGTGGTGGAAGGTTTGACAAACCAGCATATTGGTCATCAGCTTCCAGACGAAATCGAGGTGACATGTACCAATTCTGATGTGTTGTGTATTTGAGTGTACACCTGTCTTCCATGTCCTTCCACTCTTTTTTAAGCGCAGGAAGTTCAAAAGCAATCATCGCCTTCTTTCTTTTTCATGATTCAGCAGTTGCTGTCAGCAAGAATGGCAAAGTGCAGTGCGTTTTGGAGCTTGAACGACTCTTCAAAATTCGCTACTTCAACTCCATTGGACGTCCACAGCACCTTTGTCGCAGGCTAGGCGAGATGGAGGGGAAAAGACTGTGTAGTAGATGTAGTAGTGTCCCTGAAGTGTTCCGAAATTCAGGATCAGTGGATTCTCTTTTTCCGATTCTCTTCTTAGCGCAGCTTCGAAAGCTGCTTTGCAGCAAGTCTAAAGGTACATGCCACAACTTCTGGTTTGAAAGTGAAATGTGGACCGTTGGCCCATCCAAAACAAATTTTATGGACAAAAAACTAATCCAAATTCTCCTCACCGCAAACTGGATTGTCGATGAAATTTTGAAATCCCTTCTTCAGAAAGGTGAGCCTTTCCTCAAAGGTCACATCAAGGATTCTAGGGTCAAGAATCTTTTTCCGTTTAATCGCAAAAACTCGATTCAATGATCTTTTGGTACCCGTCTCAGTACAGAAAAATTCCCTCAAAAGTTTCGCCGCTTCATCCCCACAAGTGAGCTGCGGTCGGCATCTGATGCCTTTGTGCCACTGTGAGGAGCCCAAATGTTGTAAAGAAGTAGCACGCTTGACAAAATCGTGTGTCCACAATCTTGTACGTGTATCCTTCTGTAAAATATTGATGGCCCTTGCAAAAACATGTGTTTGGTCCGCCAATGTACGACTACCAGTCATATCAGCTTCACAACAATCGTCCTTCAAAAACCATTTATGTTTCAAATATCGATCCTTAGCTTTCTTGTCCACAATGCAAACTGGAGCCTGTGTTCCAGTGTATAAGTAAAAATCAATGTAAAGCTCAACCAAACTGATATCTGCACTGCAGTTACACTGTTGTTCCGCACACCACTTGAGGCCTGAAGCCCATTTGCAAATCCGCCACAAAAACTTTGGTCCAAGTGGAAAAGACATGCATCTAGAAAAAGACGCTTCAGAAATAATTGCGTGGTTACCCTTTGTTGAGGGTAAATGTTGCAAATAGTCTTCACCATTGGCTTGTCTATGTTGTTGAACTCTACCGGTTTTTCTCTGCGCAAGAAACGCAGCATTCACCTGCACAGCAAGATCCATAAACTGATCCATGCGGTTAACTCTCTTCATGTGTTCAGTTGCCTGTTTTTGCAACCAATCTGCATGGTATTTGTGATCTTTGTTTATGACATCTTTGGCAACACGATCCACCACATTGTTTGCAAAAGATTGCCATCTATGCTGGGGTTCTTGTATTAATCTCCAATTCTCATGAGCTTTAACTTTGGTCACTTGAATGTTTCCAACTGGACGTGCCTGGAGGTGTTCCCAAACAATGCCCCAAAGAAAGCTATGTTTTTTGGTAAAATCATATCCTTTTTGGCGGGCTTCGATTGCATCATTTAAAATATCTACAACTGCTTGGCAATCACAATAGATATGGGCTTTCCAACGGCTATTTAATGCACGAACTATAGCGGCTACTTCAGCTAAGTAGCTATTCTGCACAAAACCTGGAACTAACCCTTTATCTACAACCTTGAATGTCCATGTTTCCGGGTTACATTCAACCACTGCAGATGCTGCGAATCCGAAATATGGGTCTTGGTTATGAAATGCCGTACCATCACAAAAGAGTTGGGAAACCCCCTCCTGGATTTTTGGCAACTTAAAACCGAGAACATGTTTCTGTAAATATTTCAAATGTTTGAAGACAGCACTAGGAATAGGCAAAATTGCATAATACCACCATGCTTCCGGTTGTGTTTTGGCAAAAGAAACAGTTTTAACAAACTTTTCCCTAATGCTCTTAACAGAGTCACATTCGAAGAGCCTGTGCCATCTCGAATCTTCTTTGGCGCAAGCCGGGCATTTTCCATCTGACGCACAGTCAAATTTTTTGGTCTCATCCTTGGTATAATGCCGTCCAATCCACAACTGATCCATGATGGCTTTTTGGTGGTAATCCCTCTTTTCATAGAGACGATGTAGATTCATTATATCAATGCTTTCAGCGTCAAAGTGTTTTCTATGTTGGCACTTCGTGGCTACATGATGGCTCCAGGAGATATGCAATATCTTCTTAACACATGACATGCTATCTTTCAACCAATTGATTCTGAGAGAGTCTTTCACAAGTACAAAAGGTTCGTAAGTGCAAGTTTTCCAACCTACTACATCAAGTTGCTTGCTGAGTCGAGTCATAGGACCTGCTCTACTTCCCCTTTGAATCATTGCTTGGTTGATGTGTGTCGCCCTTTCCGGAAAAATACACAAATATCTACGCCATGCTTGTATAGCTGCAATTGTATCTCTGAACTGAGGATCAAGATTACAATCATGTACGTTACACGCAAGCCATGGGCTCGCTCCAGAACCCGCTCTCATAGTGGCAGCTGCAGTGTAAGATCTCATTTTACTATAATCCCAATTAGCTCCTAATGCACACGCCGTACCATAGCTCTTACATGCAAGTCCTGAACTCAAAGCTAATCTTTTCTTAAAACCCTTGGGAACCTTGGCTTTTTTGATAAGCCCCAATCTCCCCTTGGTTTTTCCCCATTTGGAATTTTTGGTTTTATGAATGCATTTTCTCGAGTAGTTTTGGTCAACACCAAGATCTGTAGCATGTAGGACAACAGGAATTGGGTTACCCTTCACTTCCAAGTTAGCTAAGGCCTTTCTTTGGGATGTACTAAGAGCCCAGCTCCAACTTTTGTGTGGTGAAATCTGCATCTTAAAACTATCCAACAATGCAACGACTCTGGAAAGAGCTTCCTTGATGTTTTCGGGTGATTTATCCATGAAACTCCAATTGTCCGCGAACATGACAGTATAGATATTGGGTGATGTTTGCCGTACGACATTTTCACAAAGCATAGCAACAACAAGCATCCCAGCAACTGCAACACCACAGCCTTCAACAATACCCGTTGATGTCCGAAATGCAGGGCCTACTGTATGTGCAATTTCGAAATGGCGTTCCATCTGATTCATCATACTATGGAAAGCTTGTATCAACTGTGGATGAACACCCAACCTTTCCATTGCCTTGTTAAGGGGTTGTCTTGGTATGCCATTATAGCATTTAACAACATCTAAAACAAGACCTGCTAAATTCTCTGATTTGTTGGTGTGTTCTTCGATGATATCACTGGTAAGCATTGCAATGATCTCAGAGCTAATCCCTTTACAAGGCCCCCCAACAGTTGGTGGAACTAGCGAGGCTAAATGCAATGCGATCTGCTTACCACGTATCTTTGCCCAAACTCTATATGCCTTTGCCAGAATCGTGACAGGTCTGACATCCATTGGGCTTCTAGGATCGTTACCTTTGGGGAGGCACAAAGTTTTGGCAACCACCCATGTCTTAGGCCATTCCGCCCCCTGCTCGATGCAAAGAAGCAAGTCACACAACAAACGCCACAGTGGGATCGGCATCTTCCTGTAGTCCTTGGTGCTGAAGGCATCACACCCACGTGCACTGGCAATCTTTGTTTTATTCATTGCAGCTTGCAAGATTTCCGGTGTTAATGGCTCTAAATCCATTGTCGGGCATGACTGCAAAGTATTTATAAAGGGGATGGTATCGTCCCAATTTTGTTCCTCCTCCTTGAAGGAATCCCGTTGGAAGTATGGTGTCCATGCCTCCTGAAGTTTACAATGCATGTCACTGGGAGATGCCGTGACATCCTGCTGGCGCAAAACCATATCATTCGATCTAAGTTTAACCGGCTCATCCAGGATTATATGATTCTTCCCTAAAAACTTGATATGTCTAGATTGACCCTGGAAAACAACCTCTTTTGTTGGGTTCAGGTTGTGAGGTTCAGCAACGATTAGACAATCCCTCCCTTGTTTGGGCCATCGGGTTTTACGTATGCTTACATTGTTAGAGAAATGAATGGCCATCATGGGATTAGGTTTGTCCTCCCTGACTTCACGAAAAGCCAGAGCCCCTCCATGGTGGATGTCAGCAATGATGTCAATTTTCTTGCAATTGGCTTTATGTAATTTCAAACTTGTTTCAATTTTGTGGAACCATTCAAAATAGACTTTGAGGAGGTCATCAATGAAATCCATGTCCGGTAGTTCAACCGGAATTGAAGGACCTATTTTTTCGAAAAGCCATGAGTCAAACCCACCAGTGAAACCTTTTGCTGTACGAACAAGGCTCCAAAGATGCTTCGCTTGGAACAATTTCCTTTGCTGACCGTCACCTGCACGATTGATCGTTTTGGCAACTGCATGCAAAGTTTGAATCCTATGCAACTGTTTCAAGTACCTTCTGATCTCAATGGTACCTTGGGTTATTTGCACACAATAATGGTCTTTCCTAGGTGGTTTAATCACCGGTGTGGATGGCAACCTCTTGGCAAAAGGACATCCTTTGTCTCTTCCGAAATGTCCCTTCCTGACCTTGATCAAGTTCCCTTCGACGTCAACTGCAGCAGCTGCAAGCGTCTCTTCAGCACACTTGGCCCATTGCTTTGCCAGAGAAGTTGTGTCACCCTCTGCTAAATACTTGTCACATTGTGCTTTGCATCGTCTTATGTTTTCCTCTGCCACTTCTTGGGCAATTTGTTCATCATTGAAGAATCTATCAAAGCTCTTTGGCAGTTTCCAAACCCATGAATTGGCCTGAAGATTCTCAATTGCGAAATCGGCGAAAAGAACTGGGTGCTGTGAAAAAATGAAATGCTTGGTGGTCCTACATTCCTTTAAACACGCAACCAAGGGAGGGTTGATAAGTATGAAGCTATGTCTTGTTGCTTCTGAGCAAGTCATATCTTCTTCATGACCATTCAGCTGTTGTGACAACACATGGGCATCTTTCCAACCGGCTCTCTGCAGAGTCGGCCAAATTTGCAAATGATCTAAAGGCACATTCAAATCCCCACTTATTATTGCTGGTCCTTCGAACCGAATGGCCCTTTGTCCAGCAACATTTGCATGACGATTTAAAATTTCCAAAGGATCATGATACCTATTACTCATGGTTGGTCCGTACAATGCAGCTCCATACATATAACAACCTGAGGCGTATTGAATCACCCCTTCTGCAATGCGATCGGAATTTGCAAGATCATCCGGCAAAGGCTCCAAAACTGGTGTGATTGGCAATCCCGAAATGATTGCTGTTCCACCAGCCAAGCCTCTTAAATTCGAAGTACTCTGTGGATAAACGGAAACAGGTTTTGACCATTGAACCCCTGCAAACTGTTTACACAATTGTTTTGTCATCACACTTTGTGCATGTGCAGTTGCACTTGTCTCTGAAAGAAACGTGGCCCCACAGCTAAAATTAAGAATCTCATCCACCTTACCCCACAACTGAGTAGGATTACAATGGAAAATCTTGAGCGAACTCTGATGGAATGGTCCTGGATTCTTTGCTTCCCCAATGCGGTAGTTTGCACAAAACAACCAATTGGGTTCAATGGTGAAGTCATGACCCTTCCTATGGTATGAAATGTTTTTAGAGAGGTGATCCTCTCTATACTCTTTTGGTTTTATGACAATAAATGGCTCAGAACAGGAATGGCAACAACGGCACAACGATGAAGCACGAACATGTCCACAAATATTCTTCATTTTTGGAATCCATGCTAGAAAAGGATTGTACTCCAAAACACCTCTGCCCGCATCTTGAAATCCGCCTCTCCGGAATAAGTGCAAATTTTCAACTGACAAATCATCCATTCGACACGGTGAGAGACCCCCCTGTTCGAGGTCAGTGTCATTAATTACTATGTTACTTCCAACTGGCAAATTGCTTGAAACCACATGCTCCTGTTCAAGGAACACCCCCATATCCTCCGAAATCTGTTGTTGAAACCACATCGGAGTATTGATGGTAAAATCACGCTGGGAATTTGTGACAATCGTATCAACATGTGGTTGCCAGTCATCACTCATTGCATTACATGCCGAATAATTACTTGCAAAAAATTGTGAATTTTGGAAATCAATCTCAGCTGGATGTTGTAAAAAATGCCAATTAACGCATGCATGAAACCTGTACGAAACGGCACCGACAACATCCCATACTAAAAAACTGAAATGGATCACATAGAAACGAAAATGTCTCTCACGACCAATGCATACCTCTCTCACCTTTCTTCGGCTGTGAGGGGAGTGGAAAAGAGAACTCACGAGAGATATCCACACACACAAACAAGCCAACAGATATTGGGAGATATGCAAAAACCGATGTTTGAATCGTTGAATGCATCTTCTGCCACACCTGGTGCAGCAGTGCCAGCAGGCCCATCAGGCAGCCCTTTGGCGTTTATACTCTGCCTCAATCGCTTCTCGGTTTGTGACTGAATCAAAATGGGAATGCAAAGCTTGCATACCTTTCTCAGTTTCAGCCTGCATCGATTGAAACATGGCAGTCATCTGGTTGATGATCTGTGAACTGGTGGATTGCAAAGTATTTGCCATAGCCTTCTGTTCATTCTTGATATCAATCATTTCTGATTGGGTGTCACCTCGAAGCTGCTCAATGTTGGCATCTGTTTGTGCAAACTTCGTTTCAATCAGGTCAAATTTCCTCTCTGTTTCCTTCATCCTGTCGGCAATGGCTGCTGCAATTTGATCTTGTAGCTCATTCTTCAACGTATCAATCCGGGAAACCGAAGGGAGTGTAGTCCCACCTGATGTAGATGTTGCAGTATCACTCATGACACTCGCAGAGTCATCCGGCAAAACCTGAACATCAGACGGTGTTTCATTTGTCTTCGCATTTCTCGGGGCAATCAGAACCACTTGGTTATTCACTGACAAGTGCTGTGATGGTGGTGGATCAGGCGCTGCAATGAGCCATGTCTGTGCTCCAATTTGACGAACTGCAGTTGCATTCCATCCCAAATCTCTAAGCCCTTGTGTGAGCTCTTGATGCGACGTCGAAAGAATCATCCTGGATAGCACCCACAACTTTGAATCTGCTGCTGAATGACCCGAGGGAATAAAGAGTGCATCCGGAGCAAGTACTTGTCGTGCCTCAACTAAATGCTCTCTTCGACATCGGATTGCGAAACCCTGCTTCAATCGAATCACTCCTAAGGAATGTCTAAACTGACTTGCCTTCACGCATGCATCCTCCAACGATCCTGGAGTGAGAACGACTGCTGCAAATCTCTGGTCGATTTTGTGGTCTTCGGCCTTCACAATCAGGAAAATGCCACTCTTGCCACTTCTACATAGCACTGCATCAAGAGCATCCTCAACAATGCGGAGATACCCATGGACATAGCTAGCTTTAGGATGTATGACGGCTTTTCTGTTGGCATCAAATGTCTTGATCGCCCAACTGCTGAGCACTTTCGCATCCCTCAGTTCGGGCAACATGCTTCCTAAATACTGCATCACATTTTGAGTGCTAGACCAGTCTTTGGTGCCTTGCCTCTCAACTGTGAATTCAATAACTGCTGCCTTGACTTCATTCAACTTGAGATTCGTCATTTTGGGAACAAAGTTGATTTTCTGATCCCCACAATTGATCAAACATCCAGGTACCACAATTGGTGTACCATTATGTTTCACAGCAGGAATCGACAACAGTGTGTGACCTGACAATGCTGGAAATCCAATGGCGAGAATTGCAAGACCCTCACACCCCATGGAGCTGTGGCCTACATATTTCTGTGCTTGGGTCTTTGACATGATGCACAAACCAGCCTGATCTGTTCCGAAATCAGATTGCAAAATCTTGCTGACCTTGTTACCCGCACATTCGAAGTATGTCAGGTCAATGTTGATCTCACTCAAATCAATGCAACTGGCCAAGTCATCCTCCTTGACCTTTTGCTTTTCTAATTTCTGAAATGCCGCAACGGTTTGCTTCTTTGCCGCTGCCTCTGCTCGACCAGCCTTTTGGTGTGTCTTAAGCTCCTGATGGGTTACCAAACGAACCTTTGCCTTGTTTGCCAGTTCTTTGAGCGGTGCCCAGGAGTCTTCACTATTAAGTGCTGCACGAACCTGATCTACATCAGCTTTGGCCAAAACCGCTGTAGCCCTTGCATGGGAATCTTCCTGTGGGACACCTTTGGTGACTAACAAAGCAGCCAATTGTTTCTTGACTTCTTCATTCTTTGGTGCACCACCTGGCAATGGACACACCCTGAAATCCAAAGTGTTCAAAGGGTCCGTGGTCCGAAATGGCAACTCAGGATCGACAAGCTTCCCTTGGCAAACACATTGTACAGTGAAAGTCCTACTACTGATACCAAAGAATGTTCCAGCACAAATGGCAATTGGCATATCTGGCGGAATGGAAATTTCCTCAGGCCTCACTCGAAAAGGTGAACGGATCCATCTTTTGATGATATTGGCTTGGTGCAAATGATTGTTTTGTGAGTGGTGATCCATATCCGTCTCATGCATGAACAATTGGATGACAGGCAAAGGTCGAATCGTCTGCAAATCCAAGCTGATGGGATATTTCATGGGGAGTTGCTCAAAAGATGCTTCACCATTCAAAACTACACCACCACACTTTGCCAAAAGTGCTTTTGTTGGGGTCAAATCAGGGAAGAGATCAAAAACAACTTCTTTGACCAACACATTGCGATGCCTTGTGGTGGTCCTGACGTTGTTCCATATCGGATGCTTTGCAGTGAATCTCACAAGTGACCCTTCTTGCACATGTTTACATTCACTTAGATCCGCACATCCTTCTTTGATGATCGAATCTTCAATGATAGTATTCAAACATCGATGCACGCGTGGTCGCCAAATGATAGTAATGGATTTCTGGTCCAAACTCAATGCAAAAACCTGTGGCCCAATGATCTTACCATGTTGCACACATACCAAATCGACCACTGATACTCCCATAGCCAATGTAAAATGTGTTGTGATGTCACTCATTGTGGTTGTAGTATCCACTGCATGGTCAAAATTGGGTCCTGTGCCAATCTGGATCTGGACAAGGAATTTCTTCGGCATGAAAATCACACATACCCTGGTCATTCCTTGTATCATTTGATCCATCTTGACATACTTTCCTTCGATCTGTACCCATGCGAAGTGATCCTCAATTGCATGTGGCAAGATCTGTCTGAAACATTGGTCAATTGTTTGGTAATGATGAACCCACGCAATCTGCACCCAGCGGTAACTTGCTGAAGAAATGACCATGGGAATTGCATTGTGAGAGACATCATCGAAATGCTTCTTGATGACTGTTTCACATAACCACATCATCAATTGATTCTCCCCTGGCACTCCCAAAAGGCATGGATCCGTACCAATCTTAGGTTGTGCCACCATCACCAATTGGTTTGCATCTTCCTTATGCTGCTGATCAACTGTATATGGGATCGTTGGAGAGATTTCCCTTAAAGAATCAACCCTCCTTCTCTTGTTGTCATCATTCGCCCGAAAGTCACCAGTATCAACATCTCTCAATGTAGGTTTCATCTCAACTGCTTTGCAATGGGGGGATGTCAACTCATGTTTTGGGGGAGATTCCCGAGGCCTGATCACCATGAAATCTCCCACTGTCTTGTGAGTATGTGTGTGCAAATCGATTGCATGGCTGATCATGTTTTCTGCCAGCTTCTGGAGAGGCTGGACATTGCAGTAAGGTGAATGGTCACCTAACAACTTGTGCATCTGTACAATGGCGAACATTGCATGTGCACTGGATAATGCATTGCCGGTTGCCTTCCATGCATCCAACATGGAGGCAGGTAGGACAACATTCTTCGGCCATCCTAATGCAGCGGCGGCTTCAGCTGGATGATAGTATCTGAAACCACTGGCATTATCATGTTGGAAGACCACCGTGTAAAGACCATTTCTTTCTAAAAGAGCTGGTTCAATGGTATGTTGCCTCCCATAAGATGCCATAACTGCTTGAAGAAAACCATTCCTTCTCAATGTTCTGCACTCCATGATTTTTTCCGATGTTGTTGCATGAAAAGAATCTTTCCACCAACTCGGCGCAAAACGCGGATTCTTCATTGCTGCAAGAGCTTCCGCACATGGTGCAAGCAAACTCTCATCTTCCGGCTCAATGAATGGTAGTATGGCATGCCTACCTTCCATACCACCCATGTTCTGGAAAAATGGTAATTTGAGATTCTGAACCAACATTCGATTTGCCTGATCAATTTTAGAATCCAAAGTCTTGCACATAAAGACTGCTAACCATCTGTTGCGTTGGATCGGCAATGTATGTTCCGTAGATATCACACCACAAACTTGGAGTTGGAATTCACAACTCTTGGCGAATGCAGTAAGGTCTTTTGCATGCTCATGTTTGGGAAAGCCAGCAACTGACTCACAAATCAATGCTACAATTCCAGCATCAAACGCCTGCCGAAACATGACTGCCCATGACCGTCCATCTTTTACAGATAGACCGCCTTGCTTTCCTGCTGTACTCCATGGTTGACATGGCGGACTGCTAAAACCATATGTGACCTGACAAATGGCCAACAACATCCACAATCGATCATCCTCAACGTTCCCTAGGAGAACGCAGGCTTTCGGGACATAGCCTGAGTCAAGAAACTTCGAAAAAGCCTCCTGCACATCCACTACGTCCACACCATGTGTTGCTGCACATGCTTGCGCCACTTTCCTATCTTGTTCCACAAAAAACATGCGGCCCTGATGAGGCGAAACCAAATCAGCACCAAAAGTCCATCCTCCAATCCCAGCATACAATTCGACAAAAGTAGGGGGACTAGAGGATCGTGGTCTAAGAATAACCTTGGCCCCTTTCTTGACGTCTGCAATTACTGCAGTGGTAGATTGATGTCCCATCACTTCAAAGCCCCACACCCAGATCTCGTCATTCCGTTCCAGATGTTGAGTGAAGGCCGGATTTAGCCCTAAGAAAATGCATCCTCCTTTATATTCCACATTGCACCAAGTCAGATGTTCCAAATCCTTTCTTGGAGCTACCATATCATCAATCGTCTTCAGGACAACACGTACATGCTGGCCCATAGCCAAACATATATTTGGAGGTTTCAAATCCACTATGTAATCCATGTTGCGCCCGTTCGGTCGACACCTACCGATCCCTGGGAGATTTGGGCACAATACCGGCTATTCAGGATCAGTGGATGAGTATGATTCAAAATGATGTGCGTAGTGTGTTATATATCTTGTACTCGTATGTATCTATGTGTGTGTGTGTGAGTGATACGCAAAGGATGTACAGTACGAGGGCCAAACATACTCAAGCGAATCTCAAGCAGCACGTCTGCCTGCTTTGAATCTACGGCAAATGTATGCAAGAGTGACAGGTTTACATGTATGATGTTGATGAAGATAATTGCAAGCGAAGAACAAACTGATTGACGTCCCTTTGTCGGCAAGCTACAAGCCAAGCAAGCCATGACCAACAGGGACACCCTTTGCATATGCATCCGCTTGATGCTTTAATCGACGTTTCGACATGTCTTGAACGAACCAAGGAAGGAATTCAGACTGTATTGGTTACAGGCGCTGAAAGTGGTTCAAGAACGATGCGAATGTGATGATGGAGTGTTTCCAGAGTATTTTCATGACGCACTGATTGTTCCTTTTCGTCTATATTTCTTTCTCTCTCTCTCTCTCTCTCTCTCTCTCGAATTNAAGAACGATGCGAATGTGATGATGGAGTGTTTCCAGAGTATTTTCATGACGCACTGATTGTTCCTTTTCGTCTATATTTCTTTCTCTCTCTCTCTCTCTCTCTCTCTCTTGAATTGCAGTTTTTTTTTAAACCGAACATGACTGGATAGGTGCTTCCACAGCATGTGTACAACACCAGCAGTCAAGAGCGATCAAAATGACATTCCTTGGGTTGATTTGGGTCCACGTCCTGCCTGCCAACAAAGGTTCAGGGCAACCTGGAAAACAGGGCTAAGCGCCTCATGTTTCCACACATTGTGGAAGAGGTTTTGAAGAGTCTTGGGGGCAACCACAATTGTGGTGTTTTTTTTTTGTGTGTGTGTGTTTTTAAATAGTATGCTTGTCACTATCATTTTGTTTCATACTTTTTTCCCCACTCAAAAACGGTGCTCAGTTTGGTGCAAACAAACAACAAAGGATTGGACACTGGCACATTGTGCGGCACAATACTGCACACGCAGCATTGGCTTTTCATGGCTCTTCCTTTCGTTCTGCACTCGTGCTGACTTATGATGCTGACAGTTTCCTGTCCAAAAAAAGGATAAAGGATTTTGATTCGGATGTTCTCCATCCAGCAATGATCACCTGCATTATATCGCATTGTGGTTATCAGTTATCATTCAAGGAGCAGATTCCTGCCAGTTAATGTTATCTACAGCTACTGTATATAAAATCTTGTGATCTAATCTCCACTTTCGACTCTTGGTGGCTGGGAGAGCATTCGAAGCTGCGGGCAAACTGATTGTATTTTTTGTAGTGGCGTCAGTGTTCTGGTAGTAGTGAAGGAAACCAACAAGACTTTGGCTTTTGGATGCTTTTGGTCGGTGTACAGATCTAGATGAGAAGGCAAAATGATACAACATTCACCCTCTTGACTCACAAACCCCTTGAGATCATAATATTCTAGATTTTTGAATATTTGCGGTTGAATGATGCTGAATAATGTTGAATAGGCCATTTATAGTCTATGTATACATACCGATACATATTTACCTGGACACCGATTTCCGCTCCACGTTCCTTTCCTGCCTTTTTGCTGAGAAAACTTTGCTCCACGCTGAACAGGTGCTCTGTTTTATGGACGAGGGATGGAACTCAAACAGTTGGCGATACTGAATGTGAACTTTGCTCACTACAAAGATTTTGCCATCTTTATGCCAGAGGTCAGTGGGCTTGATGAGCCAAATAGATTTTTGTGCAGGATGTATGCAGAAGCTTCAAAAAGCATGGTATATATTTTTTTCTTTTTCCAACTACTAGAAAGATTCAAGCTCACATAGCCAATGGCCAACAACATCTTTAAACTTTCGGGGATTCGGAAAAATACAGTTTGAACTCTTATTACACGGTCCTTTGTATGAGTCAAAGAAAGACCTAGTTGCATTCGGTAACTCGACCTATTTTGACTTGCGTTTGGCCTTTACGATCTTGTAAGGACGAGCTGAAGTTACCCGACTTCACCGAACGGGTGAAACGTCCCGATGTGCACATTTCGTCGGAGTTATCGCTTGGATTGTCTGGAAAACTCATGGGATACGCTGGAACAGCCAATGCCACCGAGAGACTAACTTCAGCAATGTTGAGCTACTTGGGGCTTTTTGTTGGAGACCTTGGACTAGCTGGCACGCACAGCTCGGTGCTATGGGAAGCGGTTCCCTTTGAGATCATCAGGGCATTGTGTGGACGAGAAGAAGATCATCGTATTCTTGCAGCTTCTATTCAAGCAGCATGGGGAAAGACAGTTGTGGATGCAATGGAAGAGATAATCAAAAGCACAAATGCTGCTGAAACAGTGGATGGCATCGCTCTATCAGGTGGTTGCACCTTGACCAGAGATATTGTTTTCTATGAGGATGAGGTGTTTGGCAAAAAACATGTGATATGATATGATTGGAAACTATCCACAGGATTGGATGCTTTTTTGGCATCCCATTTCACTGAGGTGCCTTGAATGTCGTAGTGAACCAGGAACTTCTGGAGAGATTTGACAATGCTCAGAAGATAGCTGGCGATTCAGTTCTTTGATTGCAAGTATTCCGCGCACAGATAGGCTCTAATGTGGGTCATGCATGGCCGTTTTTCATATGCACCAAGCAGAAAAAGTAAATACTGATTCTTTCCCAGATGAAATTGGATGTTCAATGATTCAACGATGTGAGATGTTTGAATCCTGGTGGATGTAAAAAATTATCATCACCCAAAACGGTGTTGTCTCGTTGTTTATTCATCAGGCAACACTTTCATTGCATGTGCCAGTGGCACCCAATGATGCGGGTCTCACTGTCGGTGGTTTGTGGGCATTTGAGCCTCCTTTAAAGGCCCAAGCACTTCAGTACCTGAGCAAAAAAGTGTTTGTTGTTGTTGTTGTTGTTGTTGTTGTGGTTGTGGTTGTGGTTGTTGTGGTTGTTGTTGTTGTTGTTGCTGTTGTTGCTTTGTTGCTTTGTTGCTTGAGATATTTTGAGTGGATGAATCATGATGAATCCAGAGGAAAATTTCCATGCAACTAATTTTTCTGCCATCATAATATTGCTTTTTTGGCAGAGTTTTAATTTTTCTGAAGACTGATTGGATCTCTGAAAAGCTGTATTTTGCAATTGAAAATAGGTTTTGCTGAGGCATCAGAGCCTCTGCAACGCTGACCAGTTTAACAATGGACGCTGATTCAAGATAGAGACATTGTCATGTTGGTCAAAACCCTGAGATACGCAGCGTGCGTATCAAAATGTAAAGATAGTCAGTCTAGAATAACATGGTAGACCTGGTGGCAGACCAATATGAACTATAGTAAACCACATGCCTGGTTACATAGGATAAATAACACCAGGCGTTTGGTCGCCACACAGCCCACTTTTTACTCATCTCAACAACCTCAACAACCTCATCTCAACAACCTCATTCCCACGTTACCTGCATACATGGAAACTCCCCCAGAAAGAGCATCATCATCGCTCTTGCTGGTTCTCTGTCCCCCAAAACTGTTTGAAAACCCAGCATTTCCAAGCATTGCCAGACTCAGCTATTCCTGGTCCAACGAATCACCAGGTACCGAGGCTTTGGACTTTTTGATGATCACCTTTTAGACTCTGAAGCAAAAGCTCGTGGTGCTCAACACCTGTCACAGTTGGGTGGGGTGAAGCTTGATCCATGAAAGATGAAAGGCTTCACACGACATGGGTTGTAGGCTGATTGTCTCATGTTGTGCTGTTGCATATATTGTAGCATTATATTATGAATTTAATACATATATCATATATAGTTAATGCAAGCAGTTTGGACTTTCTCAAAGTCCTCATTGTTAGTTTCAGACCTGCTTTCTTTGTCATTCTCTTTAAGGAATTATGTGGCAGAGCTTTTGGCAGGTGGTCCTGCATGGAGGAATCATGGCAACTCTACAAAGACCAAGCCGATCATCGCTGTGGTGCGAGGACGTCAGGAATTTGGTCCACGAGCCTTGGGCCATCGATCACTACTAGCAGTGCCTGATTCGGTGGAAATGAGAGACGCTTGGTGATGGATTTTACCAAACATCGACCTTGGAAAATGCCAGGAAGATGTTAAGAAAAGTGTCTCTCTTTCAAAGGAAACTTGTGCACTTCGTGCTTTTTATGATCTATTGTGATTGTATAGTCTGTGATTGTACGTCATGCTTGTATTAGTCCTTCTACTGGTTGAATTTGAAATGAGCAAGCAACGCCCAATCCTTTGGAAGTTTTGCTTCGCACCCTGATCACCAGTCTTTGCTGGACGTGGGATCATCAGTGTGCCGCCAACGAAACATATTGTTTGCAAAAGATCTATTTGAGACCTCTAATCCCCGAAGATTTCTGCAAGACTTTTGTGAGTCTCACAAATTGGAATGAATTGGGAGACCATGTTCCAACGCTGACACACAAGCCATTCAGGAACGCTTGAATCGCGTTAAAGCTCGAAAATGGTACCGCCCAGTGGCACCGATGATTGCAGAGGAGGCCTTAGAAGAAGTTTTTGGAAAGCGAGTGCATTCAACCTATATGTCTATGGCCCCTAGAGTTCAGGACTGGGTTTCTGGTATGGTGTGAAGGGTGCCGGGCCGTATCTTCAGTTTTCGGTTTTGAGCGTCCTGAATATGAAGGCTGCACAGACAACAAAACTCAAGCCCTCCAACAGCTCTTGGTAGGATGCAGTACGGGCCAAATTTCCTGCCATGGTGCATTTTGATGGCACTGCTCGGCATCAGTCAGTCAGCAAGGGTGATGAACCCTGGGTTCATGCTCTACTTCTTGCTGTTGGGTCGTGGACTGGTCTTGCAGCACTGATCAACACAAGCTTCAACTCCAAAGGCACGAAGAAAATTGAAAGTGGCTGAAAAATATAGCATTTTTTGTCATGTGCGTGTGATTGTGCGTTTTCTCCGTCATAGAGTCATAATTGGGTTTCAGAAATTAACCAACTACAAAACACACACAGCATTTTTTTAAGGGTTTGACTGGTACATGCTTCTTTCAATCTTATTTGATATTTTTGTTAACATGATTGAACTATGATGTTCAATTTGGGTTTGACTTTCCAGGAGATCCGATCGTCAACACTGTTACCGAATGTTTGAAAATGCTGGATGAGCTTCCTGATTTGGACTATGTTGTCATTGAAGACTACCTTTTCAAGGCGCCAATGATCAAGAAAACACCGGAACCAAAGGAGTTCCGTCGCCATGGAGTGCAAATCCTTGATGAAATTCAAAAAAAAATAAAATAAATTAAATATAATTAAATTAATATTAGATATCAAATAAATAAATATATTTATAATTAAAAGAAATGATAAAAAAACAAAACAAATATTTATATTAGTGACTAATTTAAATTATATTTTTTGGGAAAAAAATAAAACATAATATTTTATATATCTATAATATTTTGATAATTTTTATTAATATTTCATAATAATTTATATATAATTTTATTATTATATATAATAGATTATTTCTTTTGTATTTTTATTTATATTTTTTGTATTTTTGTAATTAGTTTGTTTGTTTATGATATTTTAATAATTTTATTTATATTT
>DF241437.1:0-30689 GCA_000507305.1 Breviolum minutum Mf 1.05b.01
CCAAAACAACTGGTTCAACTTTTTTGTAGCGCAGGCATGCAAGGCCACCAAAATTCCGTCCGTTTTCATCGCGAGGCAAGATGAGTTGAGCCATTCTACCGAGGTGCCAGGGAAATTGGATGACCTGGTGAGACGAACCAAACACGATTGATTTTTCAATGTTTTGAAGTCAGTTTTCATTCGGTTTGTTTCTGTCATTTGCCATGTACAAATGGACAAATTATTTTTTTGTGCGGGATCCTAAAGAAGTTCAAGAGTTGAATCATACTGTCGATGACTGAAATCCGCGGATCACCACCAAACAGTATTTTCATTTCCCATCGGATATCGCCGTCCCATCGTGTCCGATCCTTTCCCAAAGATTTTCATTTCCAACGGGCACAGGCCATACCTATCGAGAACTTGGTTTCTGACTTGGGATATTGCGTGGTAGGTACTCGTGTCGGTCGCAATTGATGAGAAAAACAACGAAAACGACCTGGTGATTCGGTCGAAAAGCGGCCGCGCGGAAAAAAACATGAGCTCACTTTGGGTGGAGGTGAGTTTGGAAAGTTCTTCTGGTGTCTCGATTTTTGTGCAACACATTTTCCTTGAGGTTATCGAGATAGGTGTTTCAAATTGCTTCCAAGAATCCGGTTCAGAATCCGGTTCAAGGAACACGCAAAGCTCCAGCTTTGCTTCAGACGTTTATCAAGTTCCTGTAAAGCCAATTCACTGGTGTGATCTTGTGAAGGATTTTTTGCTGCTCTCGTCAGGGTCAATGGATGTGTGTGCGCAGGGGTGTTGGTTGCCTCTTTTCAAGACACAGCGTGCGAAGACGGTGTTCAAGTTATCAAATTATCACGGCGTCCCTTTTTTAAAAGGGATTGATGTGCAAGAAGTGTGACAAACATCTATCTCAGCAATACAACGCTTGCTTTTTCTGAATAGTTTACCCTCCCAACTTTTTCACGCAAGCAATGCTGAGACAAGAGATTTCCTCTTGAGATGCTATCTCTTCGATTGCACATGAGACATGAAAAAAGACCCTGGTTGTTTCGGTTATATACGGGATGAAACACTAGCCAGCTATGTGGAGATTGTAATAAAAAAGCCATTAATAATAAGGATCCCAATGAAACAACCAGTATCATGGAAAGCAACAGTTTCTTTTTTGTCGCTCACATGACGACCTGCCACCATCTTTTTGGGGTAATTTCCTTCCTTCCGAGCGGTTCCGATCGGCAGGTCTTTTCCATTTTCGGAACTCAAGCATCGATGGAAGAGGCCTGGGCCATGGAAATTTCATGGTGGTTTCCGTTTTTTTCTTCGCAAGTTTTCCAGTCGTGTATCTGATACATGACTTTCTATATATGTCACGCACAACTTGACAGATGGCCTGACATACACTCCCTGAAACTAACATAGCACCTGAAAATAGGGCTTCCCAACAGGAAACTAGTATTCCAACCATCCATTTTTAGGGGCTATGTTAGTTTCAGGGAGTGTATAGATACCCTTTGGTAAACTAACATGGCTGGCTGGAAGATGGACCTTATGAAGATATATTGCACATGGGGAATTTCCATTGCCACGTTAGGAAAACCGGAGTGTTCTTTTACCACAAAGGTAGCTTCATTAAAAAACCAACTAGATGATGATCATGAAAATTTTTGCAGATTCATGAACTGATTATGATCCTTTTTGTTCATCCTGAGCAACTTACAACGACCTCAGCCAAGACACATCCCCAAATTGGTGGTTCAGGATCAGGGAAACCTCCCCATCCCCCAAAATTGGTGGTTTAGGATCAGGGAATCCTCCCCCAAAATGCCTTGATCATCCAGGAAAATGTACCCAGATCCTTTGAATAAAAGCACATGTGAAGTGACGTATGACGAAACCCATGTCCTTTTTGGAATTGGGGGCAATAAACACTATTAAACCCCTCAAAAAATGTAGAGTAATTTTGCCCAGACTTCGTTTAAAACAAAACCCCAAAAATATAAACATTATCACCTTTTTCACAAGGGACCACTTTTCAAAGGAATTTTCGAACCCCAAGCATCAATGTCCGCCGGGGAGATATGTTTGGAACTATTCCCCCCTAGCGTCACCACCAGCGTTTCAGGTCACTCCTAAAGGACCAGCACCTTCCAAGGAGGTGAGGGGGCTGGTTTCATGAAGTGCAACTTTCAACAAGGATGATATTAACATGTACATATTTTAAATACAATATGTATAAAGATACACATACTCTATATATAAGGTTTTGGTACAGAGATTTGCAGTTGATTTTAAATGTTGAAGAAAACCGGGCGAATCTGTCTTTTTCAGACGAAGGTGTTGTTGTGAATGGGTTGTTTCTTTGATCCCCGGAAGCTGATATCGGAAGGCAACATCACCAGAATAGTATCTCGCCGAAGCAAGCAACAAACCAACCCGACTACCCTCCGAGACTGAAATCATAATTATACAGTAGACGTTGGATCCAAGACGGAGTCAGACAACACACGAGATTCAGCCAACAAAAGTCAGCCAACAGCACCTTCGAAGTTGGTCAACCCCAAACGTCGAAGTCGGCCAACCGAATGAATTGGACAATAAATTTCGTTTCAGTGCAGTCTATCAAGTCACATTGACAGTTTCTACCGATCCTCAGCACTTTGGCTGGGATTATTCTTCCCCACCAAACGCATATAACCAGATACACCAGACAACAACCAGGACGCGGCCTTTCAACTGATCGGTTTTCAAATCGTCTCCATCTCCAGCCGCGACAAGGGGGAACCCTTCCACCGACCAACAGGATTGTGAGCTGATTGAACGAGCACTCAGCGGATCCAAAGTGGTCGCCAGTCTTCCGGGCAAGGCGCTGACATGTTCGACGTTGGACCTTGGTTTCGTGTTGAGGAGGGTGGTGGCAACGTCTCCCAAAAAAGTTCAAAACCCTGTGTTTTTTGGTGATGGTGGCACGAAACTAATTCCTATAACCACGTTTGGATTGTGTTTTTTTTTGATTTCTTTTCTTTGAACGTCTAGGTTATTGAACCTGTAGTGAAGATTCCCTCAAATTTCAACACAAGAATTTCTGAAAACCTTCAAAGTGTCCCATTGATCCCATGGAGTTTTCCATCAATGTTTTCTGCTGAGAGATCTCTCGCCAGCCAGCTTTGGGGTACAGGATTTGGATAAATTATTGACCTATTTCCAGGAGGTGTGGACGTGGGTGTGATGGTGAAATGTTGAACAGGAGGAAGGATCTTTGGGTTTGGTGTTTTTTTTTGTGGAAATTGTGGGTTTTGCATTTTTGGATGCTACTGGTGTGATGTTTTTCTTTATATCCTTCCAAGATAGCTGATTTTGTTTCCTGGTACGAATCGAACTGAGATCTGCCGACTAAAAAAACTACATATCATATCTTGCATGGCAAGTGGAACATGTGTGTCCATATCTCCA
This sequence comes from Breviolum minutum Mf 1.05b.01, assembly GCA_000507305.1. Lineage (NCBI taxonomy): Eukaryota > Dinophyceae > Suessiales > Symbiodiniaceae > Breviolum > Breviolum minutum. The sequence continues at coordinate 3,439 of DF241437.1, forward strand.
AGCAATCTCCATGTTTCTGTGGGTTTTCACGGTAGAAGGATTTTTCATCCCCGGCAAGTTGAATTTTAAGCAGATGCACCCTGGGAAGAAGGGGGGTTCTTGGTGGCTTCCCCCTAAAATCCTCGTTCTTTTTTTGAGGTCCGAATCAAGGCCGGAGATAATTTGATGCGACATGGAGATCAGGTGGGGATTCAAGTTTTTTTGGTGAGTTGGAGTGGAAGGTAGGGTTGATGTGAAAATTTCTGCCAGGATGCTGGCTCGTGGCAAATGAGTCGGGTTTAGGTTGAGATCCCTTAAACTGGTTGCTATTGTACTCTCTTAATGTGTCTACTGTATACTCTATATCTATAATATATACATCCATGTATATATATATATATCTATGATATATACGTCTATGGTATATATATATATACATCCATGTATGTACATCTATGATATATATACGTCTATACATCTATGATATCTACGTCTATATGTATACACATTTTGAACTATATATACCCAAGTCGTTCATCCCGATATCACGTGTCTTCCTTCCAGGTAGAAGATGATGAGCCTGGACTCTTCGTCACGTGGGGAAACCCTCGGGTGCCGGCTGGTTAGGGGGATATGTTAGTGAAGGGTGGTAGCTTTTTCACCTCTTTTACCTTGAAATCAAACAAAAATCCTATGTTGGTGCAGAAGGAAGAATCTTTAATCCACAGTTTCAATTTGCATTGAACCGTTTTTGTACCTTTACTGTACCTTTAGCCTGTACCATATCATTTGCAACTGCAGTAACTAAAGCTGGTTTCACTTCAGCCCTTACCCGACATCTCGAAAAAACCCCCGAGGAAGACGGGAGAGTTAGATGTCTACGTGCCAGATGGTGGTAGCGAGAAGAAGGCCGGGAGCCCCGAAAAAACCCCATGTGCCTTGATGGTTGGCCTTGATGGGTTGGTTTCAGAAATCCGGGGAGAACTCACCAGTTGAGGTTGGTACCTATTTTTTACAGAGTTTTTAAAAGTAAATTCAAGGTGGTTGGCCTTGGGATTTCTGAACCATCAACAGTATTTGTGGAAGATATTCTTCCCCTTAGAACCCCATCAGACCTAACAGTTAATGATTTTTGGGAAGTTCCTAAGCAAATCATTTGAATTTATGGTGAAATGGTGATGTGAAAAAGCAGCTCGAAGCTCCAAGAAAATATGGCCGTGGCATTTAGCAAAGATCTGGCCACTTCGCGCTCCCGAGGTCTTTGCCTATGAGGAGAGTGGTCAGGTTGTAGGAGAATTGGCGGTGCTGTTCCGGGCGCCACGAGCAGCCACCGTCAAGGCACACTTGCAACCAAGTGATGGGAAAGGGAAAGGGAGGGGATGATGTTGTGTGTGGGAAGTTTTTTCTTTGGGAGACACACAAAATCATCAAAATCAGAGTGTGTGTTTTTTTCTTTGGGTGTTTTGTTCTTCGTTGTATATTATGTCTATTTTGTTGTGGTGTTTCCACGGTCTTTCAAAATTGTCCTTCCCGTATCACTTCCCCATAAACCCAAAATTGACTTGAGCCACAAGCTCCTTCTTGAAGTACCGCATGTACCGTGACAACACGTGGCTTCATACATTTGTAGGGCCTAGATGTAATGGGAGCTCTATGATGGATCTTGGTCATTTCCAGGTCGTTGTGTTCATGTTTGCGCATGGCCTAAACAGGAGTATGAAGGCATATGAGCCACCATCAGAACTAGCGGTCCAAGCCCAAGCAACCATATTTATTCATCAACGGACCGTCCATGAAGCTGGGCAGAGTTTTCGTTCAGCATCTCAAGTTCCGAAGGCTTTTTGTCTCCGCAAACATCTGGACATAAACAAACATTAATAGTCCAAAATTTATTAGGCCAAGAAATTTTCGAAACCTATCCAACCAACAACAATTTTCGAAAACCATCCAAGGTCCATATCCAATAAAGAAAAAAATACCCTCAACACAGTCCCAAAAAAACCCAGGTCTTTCACCTTTCCCCGTTTTTCTTTGCGGTTGTTTTGGGGTTGTTTTATCCACCAACAACCCACCAACCCACCAACCCACCAACCCTCCAACCCACCAACCCACCACCTACCCACCTCCCAACAACCACCCACCAGGCACGCACCGATGCCGTATTGCTGAGCGTCGATCGCGGATCCTTCGAGGCGTGTGGTGGACGCTCCGAAGGCTCCATGGCGAGGTGCGGTTCGTGGAGGGATCATCCCAGGACGAAACTTCCAATGAACCAACCAACCGAAGTATCATCCCCAGGGGAATGCCATGGGGTTTCATGGGACCTATCATCCTTTTAGGGTTTCTTGGGAGTAGTTGAGGATCACCCCTTTTTCAATCTAGGAAATTTCATCTTCCAACTTCCAGTCCCATCAATTTTCAGGGGATTTTTTTGTTATACCCTGGAAGATGAATGGCTGGTTCACCTACAGCCATCACCCATGAAAAGAAAGGAACATGATCTGAACCAAACCTGCAGCAAATTATGTTCCAGCCGTTAATCTTCAAACAACCTTCTGTAAGATTTTTTGGAGAAACATTTTGTCAACTCAAAACCAGACTGGCAGAAGAAGGGGATCTTTTGTTTGTTCTGCTTGCGCAATCTTCCCCTCTTTGAGAAATAATGACAAGCAGGTTTCATTACAGTACCTGTGATTACAACTTAAAAAAGATGGGATCTTTATGAGAAAATCCACTGTTACTGGGAAAGGGATGAACCCCAAGTGTGCTAGCTGGCTAGATTTCCTGTCTGGGCACCATGGTCAAAGCATCGAATTGCGGCGTTGGAGTTTTGGGCTGAGGATAAACCAAAATCCAGATGCACTTTTAGCCTCTGGCGCAGCTGCGGGGGTTGCTGCTGGTATCAACCTCAAATTGCTGGTTTTTGGAGTGATGGAGTGATGGACATGGCCATGACAAGAATATTGAACAACATTTGGTTGTTTCATCTTATGCCTACCATGTCAGCAATTGGTCACCCTCCTATGCTTGCGAATCCTAGTAAGGGCATATGAAGGCCTAGTGGCCAAATGACCATCCCCTAAACGATCATGGCTACGAAAAAGAAATGCCGAAACTCACTGACATTTTGGGTATGTCCAAAGAAATCAGGTGCAAAAAAAATACCGACTGTCTTTTCCTTTTTAGATATCTCAGCTTTCTCATTCAAACCAGGAATTCCCTGAAAAACTAACATGTCCCCTGAAAAAAATGGTTGGGTTCGTTTAATTTCCATTCTTTGTTCTAATAGTCCCGAATCTCAGGGGACATTCATCTTCATACTGAGGCTTTAATGCTCCCATTGCGGGCATTTTCTTTGCATCCGAGGTGATGAGGATGATGGGGGATCTTGGGTATCATTAGGGATTCTTAGGGATTCTTAGGCATTCTTTAGGGATTCTTAGGGATTCTTAAGCTTGGATTTGTTTAGTTGGTGAGTCTTTTTTTTACGCATCACCGTGATTTCATCAATAGTTTTGGATTCAAAAAATAATTGAACATCTCCTGCTAGTGGGTTTTCCTGCTTCAATTTCATCCTGTTGTAATGACATGTAATAACAAAATCGTCTTGGCTTTTACCCTCCCTGAAACTAACAGCAAAAGCACCTGAAGCGTGGTCGTTGGAAGACTTTCGTCTTTCATTTTGGGCCCTGGCGGTTTTTTTTCAGGTGCTAATTATGTTAGTTTCAGGGGGAAAAAGTACATCCTTAGAATGCTCCTTCGTTGATTGGAAACCTCGTTGATTGCCAGGTAGTTAGACCTGGTGATGATAATTCCTTGGACCTTACCACGAGGCGATCGGCGCGTTCTTCTTTCAAAATGAATTCTCAGCTAATGGTTTCGGGGGGCGCGGTGGTTTGGGATTCGAATCGGGGTACCCCTTTCATGAGGGAAGCCTAGGAATCCAAACCACCGGGCCCCAAATGACCAGTTAACCATTTGTTGAGAATTCGTGAGATTCGCTGTGATGATCTTCGATTTTTTTCAAATAAGAAGCCTTTCAGAGTGAATCAGATTGGATAGCAGCTCTCTTCAAGGACCCATGAGATTCCATTAAAAAACAGATGCGTGATTTTTTCCTGTGTTTGTGAGGAGGACCATGGTCGGAAAAAAGGGGTTTGATGATTCTCGAGACTGAAAACACTGAGACGCCTGTGCCTCCATGAGATTCCTACTTGACTTAGAGATACTGAAAACATCTCTTTGACTTCTTCCCTTTTTTCTTCTTGGATACCCACCAAACACCTCCGCTGATTACTGATTACTGGTGGTTTTTTCGAAAGGTTAGTTGGTCGTGTTTTCCGTGTGGGGAGGTTACTGGCAGCAGCAGTAAGTGCTGCTGTGGTGCAGTCATTTCTACCTGGTGGACCCGCCATCAAAACCACCGACTTCTCTTGGGATGGAGGGAATGTGGTTGGTTTCCTCAGAGGAAACACAGGTTGGTTGGTGATGCGGATGATGTGATGACCTGGAGTTGGGGGGGAAACACCCACATCAAAATGTGTGTTTTTTTTTGGGGGAAGATTTGGAAGATTTTATTGCAAAAAACTAACCTTCTGGTAAACTAACATGGCAATGGAAAATAGACCTGTTGAAGATGTGTTCCCAGTTGAAAATGGGGGATTTTCCATTGCCAATGTTAGTTTACTGAAGGTAATTCGGGAGTACTACTTACTACTTCGTCAATGGCTCATGATGAATGGTTGGAGGTTTGAGTCACCCCAACCCTTCTTGACCGATGGTACGGAGCAAGGAACTATTCTTCTTCATTGTCTTGGGAGTACTCACAGGCAAGGACCAACAAACATGGAATGTAAGCCAAGCCAGCTGTTTGAGAGGAGTCAGAAACAACCATGGTCAGAAACACCAATCATTACAGAATGGTTCATTGGAAACGCTGAACAGATATTTTAAATGTGAATTGGTACAACGAAGAATATACCCATAGGAGATTCATCATTTGAGAGGCTCTTGAATCCACTCATCCAGCAAGAGGTCATTGAAGCAGCAGCATGTTGTTGTTGTTGTTGTTGTTGTTGTTGTTGTTGTTGTTGTTGTTGTTGTTGTTGTTGTTGTTGTTGTTGTTGTTGTTGTCGTCACTTCCCTTCAACCTCATATTTTGGATGCACCATTTCTTTTTTGAAGAAAAAACCGGGTCCCTTCTTACATGCCAGGCATGTTGGCATATGGCTACAAAAAGATTGTAGCCTCCAGCCGCAGTGTAATCGGTTCTTTAAATGACAGTGGTGTGCCAGCAATTTGGCTCCCCATGGTTTCGGAGACCCAGACCCGAACGATGGAATGTTGGACGAAGTTGGATGGAGGTTTTTCAAGGTCAGGCAATCGTGAAATTTGTAGGGTTACATTTCGATGATTGACAAAGCGACCTTGGGTGACTTGTCTCTCAATACACTTCGTTTTGAATTTTGCAGTATTTGTTTGTTTTGTTTGAATTACATCTGCGGGTTGCTATTCACAACCCCCCTTGCTTTTGAAATCAAACCGGTAATCTCAGTATTGATGTTCTTTCCCAACACCCGTCTACGACGGGAATGCATCGACCTCCCACAGATTCTCGAGGGGAGGGATGATCCGTTAAAATTCCAGGAGGGTAAGATGTTGAAGCCAAAAGTTGGTGGTTAGTATATATGGATGTTTCCAAAAATAGGGGTACCCCAAAATGGATGGTTGAGAATGGAAAACCCGATGAAATGGATGATTTGGGGGTACCCCTATTTTTGGAAATACCCATACGTATAAAATATATAGATGTTTCTCCTTTTCCCTTTTCAGAGGGTATTTTTCAGGTTATTTTAGCCGTTTAGTTCGTTTTCGGGGGTGGATAGATGCTGGAATTTGTTCCAAAAGGAGGGTAATTGCATTGAAAGAGCGACCTGGGTGAAACTCCGTTGAAGGTTCACCCGCTCATTTCGTCAAAGTTTTGCGACTTTTTGATGGAAAATACCTCATATTATGCATGGAAGCTGAAAAATCCAATTGCAAATTTACAAATGGTTCTTTGACTTGGATAATTCCAATTTATTCCATAGGAAATGGTTGTTTAACCAAACATCCACCTTAAAACTGGTTGTTTGGAGTTCCAGTTATATATACCTTCCCCAAAGCAAATAATGGCAATGGAAAATCACCATTCTGATAAGAAATACGTCTTCAAATGGTGTATTTTCCAGTGTCATGTTTGTTAAGGGGGGGGGTACATACAATATACAGTAATCATAGTCAAAAAACGGGGATCCTGTGGTTTTCCTTGGAGTCTCGGTTCCAAGGAAGTTACAACACACCCTTAGAGCACACCCCAGACCCCAATCGCCCTAGAGAACTATGATAGTCGAATCCCGGCTTATAGCCTGTTGGTAAAGGTTGCTCGGGGTGTGTTCCAGTTCGGTGTGTTTAGAAACAACCTTAGATGTCGGTGATTCAAAGTGGCCTTTTTATCCCCTAATTGGAGGTCACTTAACCTCTTTAAAAAGGTCACTTAACCATCCCAAAAAGGTCACTTTGAATCACCAGGAGATCGGTGATTCAACACATCGAAAAAAATCAGTCGGAAGCTGAGGCGGGAGCAGCTCTAACGGTGGCCATTTCCATGATCACTTCTGCACGGGTGCAATTTGATGGCTTTGGTGTCAGGGAAACCCAGGGAAGAATATCTAAACAAAAAAAATCAGGGATGTTCATCCAAGAAAGTTCGATTTTTTTTTTGCAAAACTGAAAGTCGTTTCAGTCTAGAAGATTTCCCATTTTTTGACTTTTTGGGCATATGTTTTCACACTTTGGGTGGCTGCAAACAACGAGGCGGTGAACGAGGTGTTGCAAGATGCTTCGCAGCCACTGACTGCAGCGGCCTCGAACCTATCGCTGCAACCATTGATGGAGGAGACCAACCAACCGACCGACCAACCAACCAACCAACCAACCAAACAAACAAACAAACAAACAAACAAACAAACAAACAAACAAACAAACAAAAAACTCGTGGATGGTGGTGCGATTTCTTTTGGGAGTCGAGAATGCTTTTTTCACATTGCTATCATCAATCATCAACCTTTTTCTCTTTTTGGGCAGTTTTTTTGGGTTTTTGTTTTAAGAAGTTTGAGGTAAACACATTTATTGCAAAGTTCAACGATTTTTGACGAAGATCATCAAAAAAAACTCGCAGCACCAACACCCAGAAAAACGAGTTGCGGTAGGGCTTAGAAGGGGATGTCATCTCCCTGGTTGGTTCTCCCGTCAGAACCGTGGTTCTATTGGACTTTTCGGTGCTGCGCCACTCATCGTCCTAATGGCGACTTGGTAACCCAGTCGTTTTGCGAGGTTGGTTTCTGAAGGTAGTGGTGGCCATGGGCTATAAATGGACCTATAACCCTAAATGGACCTATAACCCTACAATACTACCTAATAGAGGCCCATTTTGTACAGCATTTCGGATTTCAACCAAAATGGTGGGAAGTCTTATTATGTGATCCTATTTTGTGGTCTCGAAATGGTACCCGAATTTGTGTTGCTGTAAGGTATGATTCATGTTTCTAGGAAAAAAGGAGGCTTCACCATCAAGATCTATGTCAATGTCAACTTGTGGTATGCTTCACAGACACCTGGGTCCCATTGGGTCCAAGAATCCCGCAATTTCCCCCGAATCTCCAGACTCTGGGTATCATTCAGGAAAATCCTTGCGAGTTTCGTCAGATTTTCACCGCGCTGAGGTCCTAAAGATTTTCGCAACTGCCTTCTCTTCAGTGAGTGGTCTAGTTGGAGGCTCCCGGTTCACCATGGATTGAACGATGAAGAACCGGTACATGATGTTGAACCATTGGTTTCTGTCGATCCAACTCGGTGTGTTTCAAAAGGCTGCCAGAATCAATCTACTTTTCTATTTGGATGGCTGAAAAATTAGAAGTCTTAAAGCTAAGTGGTTTGGTAGGAGTGATCAAAGCTGCTTGGTAGAATCCAAATTTCTCATGGGAATGAGTTAAGGACAGATTCATCACTTAACATCGAAGTGGCTGAAGGTACCTTTGCTCCGTCCATTTACATCGGAGCTTGCCTTGGTGGTGCATTGGGTCGCATGATAGAGGCCTCGTTGCTGGAGGATTTTGGTTGGAAGGGAAGGGACATTGGGAAGGGAGGAATTTAGTGAAAGTCAAACACGTTTTGGAGAAGGTCAATTAGAAGAAAGTTGGGGCGATTTTTTTTTAACGCTCCATTTGCTCATATTTTTTGTTTGGCAGGATACGCTTCTTGAATCTTAAAACGAAGAAATTCAAGATCACTTGGAGGACTTCCAAGTTGAATAAGAACTCCTTTTTCGCAGCTGCCGTTACGTTTCGGCCAACAAAATCTTCCAAATGGAGCTTGGCATTTTTTGATTTTTTTGCCGCCCAGGGCAGTGCTATTGCTCATTCTGTGCCTTGGCAATGGCATATCCCATTTTTTTGGGCATCCGTTGGGGTAGTGAGAACGGATCTGGCGATGGCGCCCAGGCGGCTACGACTTACATCGTGGTTGGCATGGCATCCATGCTGGCTGCCAATTGTAGTGTGAGTACCTGAGAATTGATTCGAGCCGTTGGTTGAGTGTGAGGAAGAGATGCTGTTTTTTTTCTTTTTTGGGGTTGATGAGTCAAAAACCTGGTTACAGTAGGTTGGGAATTTTTAGACTTTTTCCAGTCAACATTCCGAGTTTTCAAGGGTCCCATTTCGGTGCTCCATTCAAAAGCCTTTATTTTTTCAAATGGGTTGAAGCCACCAACTAGTAACTAGGATAAAATTGGGTTTGTTTCTCAAAAAATACACATCTCCTTGCTAGGATTTTTCAGCTTTCTCCCCCTTTCGGACATACCAAAAATGGCCATATTTGAAGCCGTTTCGCCCACCGGCTTTCCTTTCGGCCCATCATTTTTGGGGCCCCAACCCAACCCAAAAGGACCTTAAGGGATTGTTATGTATGGCGTTGAATTAACCAACAAAACTCTCCCGAAAAACCCCAACCAAACCACCAATTTCAAACCCTCAGATTTTTCCCAAACAAAGAACTTTAGAAAACTTCCAAAAAACCCCAACCAAACCACCAGCCAAACCACCAAAAGTCAGGTGCCCATCACTTCTGTGGTGCTGGCTGTAGAACTGGCCGGTGGTGCAAGTTACGAGGCCGCCACAACTGGAAGCGAAGCGGGAAGCTGCGGCGAAGTTTCGAAGTTTCCGAAACGGGTCTCAAGTTGCAAACGGAAAAACCTTCTTTTTAACGGTTGGCTTTGAGGTGTTTTTTTTGTTTGTCGTTTTTTTTTTTTTGGGGGGGGAAGGGTTGGTTGGGCTTTTTTGTTGTTCTTCAAGTTATTTTTTCAAAGTTATTTTTATGGGTCGTTCAAGGTATTTCAAGATGTTTCTTTTTGCGTAACAAGGTGACGTTTGGGAGTGAAGGTGCTGCTACTGTTGATGGTTCAGAAATCCCAGCCGGCCAACCACCTAACATGTATGAAACCCCTGGTACATACTGGGAAAAAAACTACCATATCAACTGGTAAGTTATACTGGATTTCTGAACCATCAACCAGTATTTTAAAACCAACCTTGTGGAGTTCCCTGGCTTGAGACAAAGGCAAAACCCCACGAATTAGACCATGGAATTGATCAAAACCCTGGCTATTTAAGTTTGTACACGGGTTTATAGTACCCAGTGATATAAAATGATTAAGTATAAGAAGTACAGTAATTGTAAGGATCCCTTCATTAATCAATATTCTGAAATTGTCACTTGTGGCTTTTGAACAATACTTACTTGTTTTGATGCTGTTTTTTGCTCGAGCAATTTGATGGTAATAAACCATAAGAATCATTGACTAATTATTTGGGAGTTGCCAAAACCCTCACAGTTGTGTGCTATAGCCATAATCTCCCTGCATTTTCTTTGAAAATGAACCTTTGAAGCCCGTTTCGGTCCCCAGGCCACTCTTCCTCTGATCACGGGAATTGGTGTGGCACTCTACGTTGGGGACTCACAGAAAACTCTTACCTTTTTGGGTTTGATATATCTTTGCTATTGGGGGGTTGTATGCTGGGCTAATTGGGAGTCAAAAAAATGCTTCTTTTTTTTGGTTTGACCGTCAATCCCGGTGTGTGTGAAATTCGACCTATTTTTTCTTTAAAGAAAAGATATCAGCAGACTGTTCGTTTGGGAAGTGGTTTCAAATGAATGCACAGATTTGCAGACCTACCTGGCGAAGAATTTCCAGTTTCCAGTTTGGAGAAGCATCATGTTGTAGATGGGTGGCTCGAGCAACACCTAGTGATTCCTTTTTTTTTCCCTAGGATTTGTATTTTTTCTTGGTCAAACCCTTGTCCTTCACCAGAAAATTCTCGGAGGATCATCCCACTTAGTAAGTAGTTAGGATCACCTCCATTTATAAGCCGTGAAGTTCGGCCATTTGGAAGGGGAATAACGACTTATATACTAACCATGGTTACTAAGCACGTGCTAAATGGGATGATCCTCCGAAGTTGTGAGGTGTCTGCAGTGTTGCTTCCAGCCTTGTTAGACGGCTTGGACCGCGATGCGGCCTTGGAAAAGTGGGGAGACCCGTTAAACAAGCTGGACAAATTTGGGAAAGAATTTGTTCGAAATAATGTGAAGAGAAGATTTTTTTGCATTTGTTGAAAAAGGTGTTTTTTGGTGAAGTTTTTTTTTTCCAAGTCTTTGTAGCAAGTGTTGAGCTATGAGCTAGAAGAGTCGGGTTGATGAATTACCACGCAGTCACCATTGGTGCCATGTTCCAGATTCCTGAAATCCAGGACCCAGGGAGTGTTTCATTTTTTTGCAGGGATTTTCACGAACGTTCAAAACACCAACATGACTGTTTGCCATAAGCAACCGTAGGATTAATTGCCAAGCTTTCGAAGATCTTCAAGCCCATTTTCTCAAGGAATGAGCAACATTTGACTTCGAGTAGCACTGAATGGGCACTGCCTCTTTAAGGTTAAGTTTCCAAAGAAAAATCTGGTGACCTTTTAGTATAGGTGCAAGTCCCAAAAGGAGGCTTAGTAAGGGGCCATGATAAACCAAGACTAGTGGGAGTGGCGATCGCCATCGATCCTTTCACTACAGTCAGGATGTTTCCAAAAACTCCACTTCTGTCAACCTGAAGTGGATAGAGATTCATTGGATGAAACCCTTAGTGTGCTGATTTTCTAAACTGGAAATATGATGCTTGAAAGACGTTTTTTTTTTTAATTTTGAAATTTGGTTCCCTGTTCAGGGGGACATTCCTGGATATTTTTTTTGGTCCCAGATATGTGGTGTTTTTTTGACCTAAAGGTTGGTGCAGTTTTCCTTATTCTACTGCTAAGAGTTGATATGTATGACGATTGAATCATAAGTTATCCTATCAAGAAAACAGGATGACGGGCCCCCTTTGCACTAATATTAGGAGGGGGAACTTTAAGATGAACATCATTTTCAGGTCCAAACAGAGAATTTCTGGATGTGGGTTTCATAATGCGAACACAAATTCCACAAGCAAAACATAGCAAAAGTCTCAGACTCATCTTACCACTTCAACATCATCATCATCATCATCATCATCATCATCATCATCATCATCATCATCATCATCATCATCATCATCATCATCATCATCATCATCANCTACATCTAGGTGGTCGTTTCAAACATTTTTTTCACGCATACCCGCATACCTGAGAAAATGATCCAATTTGACTATGTCATATTTTCTGGGCAATTCATAACGACCAACCCGCCGAGGTCATCCCAAATGGTGGTTTAAGTAATGGAATTCCCCCAAAACATGGCCTTAAATCAGGTTAAGGATTTGTAATATATAAATTGCCCAGGATATTTTTCCAACAAACGTGTTGGTTCAACCACTGACCTCGTCATCATCAAGACTGGACCATCTCTCCAGGCTTGGCGAAGCAGTAAGGAAGCCCAGGATGGCTGTCGAATTTTCATCCCACATGGCTCCCATGTGTGCAAGATGTCTGAAGCAGACGTTTAAACACAAAAAAGTGATGACATGACTTGGATGCACACTGTTACACTGTTACGCCCAGGATGCAATCGTGACCAGGAGTATGAAAGATTATTAGGTGACTAGGAATCCCAACATAAGCCTTTGGTTGTACATTTTTAGGTGACTGGGAATCCTTATACACCTTGTGACTGTTACTGGGTTGGGGGGGTAGACCAAAGACATACCTTTGGTGGCGAATTTTGTTTTGTTGATGATTTCGTTGGAAGCTTGGTGTAGAGGAAGAATGTTGGTCCCTTTCGATGCATTTTGTTCCAGCAATGAAGCCCTTGCGCGCTTGAGGCCGAGGACACTGGTTTATGATTAATTAAGAAATATACTCAAATGAAAATGAAAAAAGTCTTGATGTTTAAATGGAATTTTTAAATATGATATATGTAGACAATATAAGTATAGATGTGAACATTATCAAAATTCTAACATGTGAAGAAATATAACTCTAAGATTTTCGACGAATGCATAGAATCATACTTTCAAACAGCGTATGTTATTTGCTGCAATGGTTACGTGTTTCCGATATGTATATATTAACATACAAGTTGATACCAAAGCAATTTTTTTCATGAAACATTTGTATTTCGTAGGAAGACTAAAAAAGTGAATGATCGGTTTCCAAGTCTTGGCTTTGTCGGTTTCTATTTAGTCTACTTCCAGTTGTCTAGACGCACATACAGACACACACAAGACGGGTCAGTTTGTCATGGTGGTAAACACCTTGGGTGTGCCAGCAGGCTGCAGTTATAAAGCCGATGTTCCGAGATACATTTTCGTTGGATTGGGAGTGATTCAAGACTACACTCGCAACCGGGTGTCGCTGGTAAACCAGCAAAAGAAAGAAGCAAAATCAATTTTGCAAAAAAAACATGGTTTCCAAAGCTTTTTTTTTCACCCCTATCCCTGGTGAAATGATCCAATTTGACGAGCATATTTTTTCAGATGGGTTGGTTCAAGCACCAACTAGAAGTTGCTTGGAGATCTACAATTAAGTGTGGAAGATTGGGCAATGAGAAAGGAAGAGCAAAGAGACAAAGTTAGATTCTGCAAGACAATGAACGAAGCAGGGAAGGGAAAGGGTGAACTATGCAAATCGCACACGGCCAAAGCAAAGTCGTGTTGTGTAGTGTTTTTCGTGGCAAACAACGTACTTTGGTCTTGTTAGGTGCTGCCTGCACTGTGTATTAGCTGTATTTGTAGGCCAACTGGCATTTCTTTCCGCTTGTGTGCAGACATGTGGCGGCCTTGGCTTTCTTTGCAACATTTACATCTTTCTCATGGTGTATAGGTGTTAAATTTACAAGACACCAAAACACCCATGAAATGTTCAATACAATTAGACACACACACACATTGAATAAACACAGCCTTCCCCAGATCGCAAAAGTGGCGGATAGGAGACATGGGACCACCATGGATGAAACACACGGCATTTCCCGCAACGGAGATGACAGGTTTTTTCTTTGTTTCGGACCATGCATCTTCAGGCATGCTACATAAAGCGTGCAAAATGGTCCCTTTTTACATAGATAGATAATCAGGCATAGGCGGCATAGGTATGTATCTGAATATATTTAGATAAATATATATATATACATACAAATACATGTAGATAGATATATATACATGTAGATAAATATAGATATATATGTATATACATATGTATATATATATATGAATATATATATATATATGTATGATATAGAATTTAGATTTAGAAGTGTGTCATATACCTTTGTGTAGCGCTGATGTCGGCAGACTTTTTTCTACAAAGTTTCTTGCAGCAGAAAAGAACGATCAAAAAGATTGAAAACGACATCCTGCAAATGGGTTTGGAAGAAAAGTCGTTTGTCAGAGTTTTTACAAATACCCTCCCTAAAACTAACATAGCACCTGAAACTAGGCCTTCCCAAAAGGAAACTAGTATTCCAACCATCCATTTCCGTGTGCTATGTTAGTTTCAGGGAGGGTACAGTAATCTGGGGTTCTGTCAACAGAACTTGTCAGATTGGATCTTGATGAGTCCCGTTGGCTCATACATTTGGGGAGGAAACTTCACCAAAGGCCGACTCTTTCCCCGGTGGTCAACGCGCAGCCGCCGCAATCGCCACCTTGAGCGTGGAATTTGGCCATGGTGAGGGGCCACAGTCTTGCCGCAGACAATGAGAACATGAGCATGCAAATGAGCAACTGGTTGCGGCTTCAGCACTAGCCTGTTGCCTTATTTTCAAGGATATTTTTTCGAAACTGTCAAACCATTTTTTGTCAATTTTGTCAAGCCATCACATGTCAACTATATTTAGGGAAGGACAAAGAATGGCAAGGGCATAGTATCATAGTATCCACCATTATTTTGATGTTCTTTCAGCTAATGATAGATTGGTGGTTTGGGGCAGGCTGGTTTGGATTCCTGGGATTTATGAAAGGGATTGCTATGAAAGGGATGATTCTAGAATCCCAAACCACGGGGCCCCAAACCATCAATGTACCATCACACCCCTGAAAATAAACGGCTGCTTCACGTCAGAATCACACATTTGCAAAGGAAAATCATCTGAGCCAAACCTCCATCATTGTGTTCAACATGTCCATTTTCCAGTGTGTAATGATGTGTTTTCTGGGAAATGTTCCGAGAGATAAAGTCGCAGCATGAAATAATCAGCCAAAAAAAACGTCTCAATAGTTGGATATGTTAGTTTTCCAAGGAAGTTTAGTTGATTCTTAAGGCCGGGTGGCTGGTGATTCCCCTAATCTTCCCTAAGGTTCCCCCCAATCATTCCCAAACGGAATCCTTTGGCGGCTGCAGGAAACGTCCGTCGATTGGGATCCGCCCAGTCCTGAGTGAAACGTTGGGGCATGAAACCTGGTGGGAAAACCCAACAAACGGTTGGAAAGTATCAAGACATGTGATAATCTTGGTGATCACTGTTACTTTTTAGGAGGGATCATGTGATCAGGAACCCAGAAATGTGAATAGTAAATGTTTGTTTTTTTTGGGGCAAGGGAGCTGGGAGCTGGTTTCAGCATGTGGTTTGTCAAAATACACCTCTACTAAATCTCCTCTGGAGACAGTGATACTTGGAGCAGTCAAAACAGATACCTTACTTCGCTGTGTCTCGAGGTCTATGATCCTTGATGAGGTCAAGACAATGAGAGAGCAGTACGAGATACAGGCCCAACAGCAGATCTTTCCAAGCTTTTGGAGCTTTTTGGAGATCCTTTTGGGGAAGTCTGTTGGAAAGCAACGCCCAAGAAGTTTTGCACATTTTCATTTCCTTGGGGATTTGGTAGGTTTATCCTCGCATCAACGCATCAACAAGCGACTTTTCGGAAAGTTTCCAGCTTGAAAAAATGTCATGTCAAGGCGATTTCTTCAACGAAAAAAGCGTGAAAAAAAAAGCCGTTGGTTTCTTGGGTCCGAAACGGGAAGTCTTTTTCTTCCGTTGAAATTATGATCTGATTATGATTTCTTGGACCCATTCTGTGAGAAGCCAAATAGTACTTGTACCACCTTTAACCAATCAGGAATTTCATGCAACCTCTTCCAGGTGGAGAAAGAGCAACCTTCACCCAAGTTCCAGTTGGGATGCCTCGGGAAAACTCGGGTAACGTTCTGCCTTCAAAAGGCAGATTGATGTCCAACAAGTGTGACACACCTGAAGTTTAACATGGAAACTGCTGGAAGATGATGGGTGGGAAAGGAAGACTTTCATCTTTCCTTTTTGGGACCCTGAAAGCCTAACTTTTCAGGAACAAACGTTGTTTAAATTTTCAGAGAGTGAGGAATGATACTTCTTTTCTGCTCAACTTCAAAAAAAAAGATGTCCAAACGGCCCATACAAAAGCAAACAGAAAAAAACCCATCCTCTTTGGGTCCTTCATCCCGTGAAACTTGGTAACGCCATTTTCGAACAAAACCCACGGGCCGTGGCATCCGTGGATCCATCATATCCACCAACATGCGACAAGGTGGGAATTTGCTTGTACATTGTCTTGCTCACCGAGGTGGTTGGAGGGGTCGGGAGGGTTTATTGTTTCCCTTGTTTTTCCCCCCGTTTCCCAAAAAAAAGAAGATGGAGCCCAAAGTCAGTTTATAGGGATTGATTACATATAACCTCCGATTTAAAACCAGGCCTTTCAGGCCTGCTTGGAGGATCAACCCTGTTAGTAAGTGATTAATAAATAACCACGGTGATTGTAAGTCTCACTATTCCTGGGGTTGTGGGACTTTCGACCCCTCCAAATGGCCGAACTTCCTTCGTGGCTGAACCGTCCCATCCTGGGGCCCATGATCCATCCGCCAAGGGCGTCGAATCGACTGGCAGGTACAGCGATGTTGAAGAAGCTGTGCTTCTACTGGAGGAGCTTCTGGAGGTGGTCGAAGTGTGTGCCGCTGAGTGGTTTTTCGCAGGGATTGGGCCAAATGAGTGAACCCAAACCTTGGGTGATGTGCTGTATATAGGAGATACGCTACCCAGTTGTTATATTGGGATCATAAGGAAGGCGGCATTTTTTTCGCCCCCCCCCTTTTTTTGGTATTGAAGAAACGCAATTCTCCATTTTTTTTCCACAATCTTACTATATAAATTCTTACCAGAATCCCTCTTCCTCATAGATATTCTTCCCTGAATTGTTCGACACGCCTCGGCCCTCAGAAACTGAATCTTCCGTCATGGGAATTTCAGGGCCCATCCCCCCCCAATGCCACCGTTTTTTTCAGGAAATAGCTGGCCTTTATTTTTTTGGCATTATATCATGGTGGCTAATAATTCCTTAGTAAGGCCGGCCGGCTATTTCCTGGGGGAAAAAACGGTGGCCCATGATTTTTTTGCTCCACTCGGTCGGTTGGTCCAGGTGGGTTTTCACCGAGCCGACTGTTTGCATCAGCTTATCCTGGCCAACTTGAAGTTGGGTCATTATTCCAAGGCTAAGGCGATTGGCCTTCAACGGATTTGGTGGTTGGTGGTTGGTGGGTTTTGGGGTTTAACTCTTTTTTTTCTTGGGGTTTTAGCGGGCAGTTTTTTTTTTCCAGGTGAACTCGTGCTTTTGTTGGGATTTGCAAGGAGGAAGTGGGGACGTCCCGAAATGCGAAGTGAAAGACTCTGGGGTCAAATGAAAGGGTAACAGTTTGGGATTAGTACTTACCCTCTGTAAAAACTAAACAGTTAGCACCCTGAAAAAAGTTGGGGTCGATCAGAGGATTGTTTCCTTTTGGGGCCCAGCTTCTTAGCAGGTGCGAGCTGTTAGTTTTGTGGAGTGTATCTATTTTGCTTTCCCAGATCAACCTCATGAATGCGAAAAAATACAAAATGAATTTGCCCCCCAAAAACTAACATGCCAATGGAAAATCCAGTATTTGAAGATGTATTTCCTATTGAAAATGGTGATTTTCCATTGCCATATTAGTTTTTAGGAGCTTTTTGGTCGGATGGTTCTTGTACTTTGCTCCCGCAATTTTCATTTCGCTAAAATTTCTGTCTCACAGTTTGACTAAAAATAGTTTTCTTTCAAAAACCATGGGGTGATTTGTAGGACATATCTTGCCGCAGCCACTTTTGTTTTTTTTGGTCACCATGGAACAACGCATAAAAGAAAGCCATCCTCCGCCGGTTTTCCAAGAACTGCAGCCAGGAAGCTGCAGATGTTTGGCTTCACATAGAGCCTGAAAGCGGCCGCTTGGAGATGGAGAAAGGATTTTGGATGGGTTTTCGGTTTTTGTTGGCGGAACATCTGGAGAAATTTTGATGGCTTTGATGGTTTTGATGGAGAAACTTCTTTGGGGAAAATCTGGTTTCTGAAAGTTTTTTTTGTTTTGTTTTTTGTTTGGGTTTGGCCCACACCCCGCCACACAGTGGCTGAGTCAAACAGGCCCTACATGCCAACGAAAGAAAAGTTTGGATTTGGAAATGCTCATCAAAGTTTCTGGAAGTTTTTTGTTTTTTTTGTGTGGGGATTTTGGGGGAAAATCTCCACCCCTTCCATTTCTTTAGACTTGGGGCCTGCCAAAACGATCATAGCTCTGGGCAAACTATAACGACCTGAGCCAACGGTTGGTCACCCCCAAATGGTGGTGAAAAGTAAGGGAATCTTCCCAAAATGCCCTTGATTAATCCAGGTTTGGGAATCAAACTAATTTGTCCAGATATATTATATATATTTTTTTTTAAATGAAGGACCCCTATTAACCATTATTATTCACTGTTCCATTTTTTCCCCTTTGCCATTTATCCATAACCAATTTCCTCCTGAGGTATGGCCAGAATGCTATACTCAGTGGTCTTAGAGCGAGCCTCACATGATGGTTGGTTGGGTATTTGTGGTATGACCTTATTGGCGGCAACAGGCGAGATCGCCTGCGACGGTTTTTGGAGGAACAAAAAAATGAGGAGGTGAAGTGGTTTTTGGACGTTTTAGACCTTTAACAGGAATGGGTTGAGAAGTCGAATTTTGGTGAATTCAATGCTGTTTTTGACTCGTTGGGACCTCCGTGTTGTAGTAGGGCAATAGAGCGGTTTGGAGATGATGATTCACGCAAACGATCGAAGCATCAGCCATCCTAAACTTGATGGGTTAACCCATGTTTCCGCAGCACCATGTTTTGGGGTTGGCATCAGAATCCAAACATGGTCCGCTGGTGATGGATTTTTTCCTTTCCACCCTTTAAAAAAACCTTGATCCAAAGGCGTTTTTTTTTTGCGCGCCAAAATCGAATCGTGAGGTCTGTTGGTGGCCTGGTTGCGCAGAAAGTAGGTTGCTGCTACACATCGGTCACTTCCTTCCCGGGAGGCCTAAAAACCTCGATGCCTGCCATGAGCCCTCTAAACACATGGGAAAAATAAAGGTGTTTGGCCACCAAAAAACCAGGGTATTTTACCACAAAAACCTCTAAACATGTACAAAGGTTTGGGGGGCCCATGGTGTACAAACTTCCCATGGGGCCACGATTTTTTTCGTGGCCCCAAAAAATTGTCATGTCCGATGGTCGCGCCGTCACAAATCATGGAGCTAGGAATCGTTGGAACGTCATCTTTTGTGAAGTCGTGAATGCGTGCGATGGCACGTGATAAGGGCCTTCACCCCGATGAATGGTACACACCTGGCAAATTTGGTAGGAAGAAAAAATCACGAAGCAAACGGATGGTGAAAGATTCTACTCTTAGTCTGGGTCCCGAGATCCAAAATTCAATGAAATGGATTTTGTGGTGCGATCTTGGAGATGAGAAGATCAGACTGCAGATGACCTTGCCTTGAAAATGAACCCTTCGAAAGGTTTCAGCAAAAAGACACGAAATACAGTCAGAGAATGGGGTACAAGGAGTATGCACTTCAAAAGAACAACTGTAGCAATTCAAAACGGACTATATTGAAGATGCTATTGAAATCTATTGAACAGGTGTCTATATGTGTGTTTACATCATTTCCAGCCGTCTTCGTTTGCAGGAAAATCACGAGGTAAAAACAGAAGTGGTGTGACTCAAGGAATAACTTTTCATTCTCAGGGTCAGCTTGAGCGAAGGAACCTTCGGGCAAACTATGTCAAAGCGAAGGAACTCATGAAAAAGCCTGAAGAACTTGTGATCATTTTTGAGATTGATTCCGCTGTATGTATATATATATATATGTATACGCATGTGTGTGTTACTGTATTCAAAGGTATATATATATCTTTTTGTACATGTATGCACGGGATGTATATATATATAACATGTATCTGCAGACATTGATTGATATAACGTTTCAAGAAATGTAGGTATACCCACAAACACCTATCATCATCATCATCATCATCATCATCATCATCATCATCATCATCATCAGCATCATCAGCATCATCATCATTCTTCATCATTATCATCATCATCATCATCATCATCATCATCATCATCATCATCATCACCATCATCATCATCATCATCATCATCATCCTTCTATCTTGTCCATGCCATATATCCTTCATGCATTTTCATGCAGCATTAGATATCACATCGATCACCAGGGATGCGAGTTCCTGCGATTTCCACTGACAGGTCCGAACGAAGGTTCCAGAGATGGTAAGACAGCGACAGAAAAAACGTTTGGGACACGACAGGGTTTGCTTTATGAAAGTCCCGAAAGGGGGGAGGTTTGGTAGATATTTATCCTAGAACGGGCTTAAAAGATTGATGCTTAAATGTTTCAACCTTTTTTTCATTTTTTTCTAAATAGTGATGTGCTGGAAATCAAGTGGACATTGTAGCAAACTCTTTAAGAAAACAGCCGGGGTTTGGTTTTTCTTTGATCTTTGGAGGTCCAAATCTGCTGAATGAACCGCTTGGAGGATGGGAGCTGTTTCTGGATTGATCAATCCGATAGTTTTTGGAAGATTTGCCAGAGCGAGAACTTTTCTTTGACGTCTAAATGTCTAATTCAGAGATATTTTCTAGAAGAAGGTCAATGATCAATCCGCACACCCGCAACTGCTCGATATGTTTGATTTACCTAGTCTTCAAATGAGCCACGTTTGAAATGAAGGAACCTTCTTGTGTGGGGAACTCATGTTGACTCCGCGGAAGCGGAAACATTGGTATTTACAGGTTCGCGTAGGCACGAGTAAGCACCTCGCGGAAGCTTCACGATAATCCAATCTGCGTAAGCAAATCTGGGATCAGTCTTTGAGGTTTCGCCGCACAAGCTTAGAGTATGCAAGTGCGGCATGAATCTGATTGGGCATTTTTCTGTCAGGGTCCCTCGCGTATCCCGGCGAAAGCCTCGCGAAAGCTCTCGCGGAAGCAAACCATGTCCCGCCAACGCCCCCCTCCACGTGTCCTTAAAAGGCAGATGTACCCATGAAGGGGAAGATGTGCCGATGAAGGGGAAGAGGTGCCAATGAAGGGGAAGATGTGCCCATGAAGAGGAAGATGTGCCAATGAAGCGAAAGATGTGGCCATGAAGATGTGGCAACTCTCTTTTCAAGAAGTTGAAAACAAGAGCGTTCGCGAAAGCATTTCGCGAAAGCAAGCTTCCCGCGAAAGCGCGCGTAAGCACCCTTCCACAAAAAATGGCCTCCGCGTAAGCTTGCGCGCAGGTTGTCCTCCAGTGTATAGGGCCGTTACCACCAAAAAAACACGGCTCAAATGATGTTTTTTTCTTGGGAGTAGTAGCTTGAGGTTATTAGATCTTCGCGATCTTTCAAGTATAAGTTTTCCACGCAATCCCAGGAAGGAAAGGTTGCAAGAAAATTTACTGAACATCTATGCCCAAAGGCCCTCAAATGATGAACCTTTTGCCGCTTAAAAAACAACGAAAGCAAAGAATTGAGGGCAGCACTTTTTGTTTACGAAACCAGAGACTTGTGTTTGAAACAAAAAACATCCGCAGATTTTTCACGGCAATTTGTTGATTGGGATTGAGTGAGATAAAGAAAACCCCAAATCATTTTTGCGACTTTTTTTCAAACATTGGTACCGGGGTTCTGATAAAGTTGACATCTTTTTTCCCGAGATGTTTTTTTTTGGAACCGCCCCTTGGCTCAAGAGAATTTTTCACATAGCAAAAAAGGTGCGAAATGTACAAATTCGCGACGTTTTTCGACCCAAGAGCGCTTGAGAAGTTTACCTTTTTTTTCTGCTTGCTCCCCCAAGCACGCGAATCTCTCTCAACCGGAAATGGATGGATTTGTGTAGCTGATGGTCTAAAGGAAGCATTTCTGAATTCCAACTCTTTAGAGGTGTGTTTTTTTTCCCCCAAGTGCTGGTAGATCACGACAAGGGAAGGATTGAAATTCTACCAACTGACGGGCATCGCGGCATCGCAAGTTGCCACCTGCAGCCAGGCACTGAGATTGTTGATTGAAAACGAATCCGAATGTCGACCGTAAAAAGGGACTATTTTCAATAGGACATACATCTGAACCAACCATTGATTTCCAGGGGACATGTTAGTTTTCTGGGGAGTAATTTTTCTTCTAGTGAAGATTTTCCAATCATTTCTTGTGTTCACCTGTTTTTGGGACGCTTTGCGCATGTGACTTTTTTTTCCCCAAATGGTTGTTTTCAACCGCCAATTTCACAGGGTCGAGCATTTTTCATGCTGTTGAAATGAACAATGGAATTCAGATGAGGCTGATGAGACTTGCAAAGCTTGTTGACTTCTTATGGAAGATGCAAAGAGTGTGTGATTTTTCCAAGCCTTATAAGAATGGCATGTTGAGGACAGGATCCAACGTATATTTTACCGTATCGCTCAAACTTGGGTCCTAAAATATATGGGTATCGGTGCCCAAGCGCGGTCTGTTTCAGCATTTCTGCATGAATTTGGGGTCCCCAATCTTGATTATCTGACTGTAGATGTTTCTTTCATCATCTCTGATTTGATCTCTTCACATTTGGAACGGCTTCTGCCGTTTAAATGCGTTCGAATCAGCACCATGTGGTGGTAATTGCGCCATTGCCCAAAATCGTCCGAGGTGATGCCTGCTCCACAGGATTCTTTTGATACCATTGATCTAGATGTTTCTTGGATGCATTGTTTTTGATTTTTGGAGCTGATGAGAACTTGGGGACATTCGCGTTCTAAAAAACTGATATATTCGAGCTGATTTTCCCAACAAAGAATCCCAACATCATTCGATGTGTGCTCAGTTCAGCATCAGTACCAGGCGTCCGTTGCTGTCCAACGGGACTGTTTGGCTTCAAATGAATTGCATAGGGACGTTGGAAATTAGTAAATTTCATCCCTGTTAGTAGGGAGAACATTTCCCACCCAAAAAGGTTGTGATTGGTGATTTCACGATTTCACTACTTGGAGGATCATCCCAGTTTTTTCATCCAGTAGGATTCGGATCACCCACCCATTTATTTCAACCATGAAGTTCTGTCATTTGTAAGGGGTCCCACAACCAGCTGAGGCACCAGGTGGTACAATGGCAGCATCCGCCAGCCCATCCAAGCGGAAGACCAAGAAGGTGCCACCTTAGGTTGAATGTGGTGAAGGTGCATTTTTTGAGATCAAACAGAAGCAATGGAAAATTCGAGTTTCGGTGCTAAAAGGCTGTTTTCTCAAGGCAATTGTTTGATATGATGATGTGTTTTGAAAGGGGTTGCTTTTTTTTTCAACAAAATGTGTGAATGGTTCGGTTTCCCAATGCTTTTTCTTAAATAGTAGCTGGTTCGGTTGGTAGCCATCTTCATTACACCCCTGAAAATTAACGGCTGGAACCTAAACATCACCCGATTGAACAGGAAAAAAAATCTTCCAAACTTCCATTTTTTTGGTTCCATGTTAATTTTCAGGGGTGTAACATATCCCACCTGGGGAAAAGAAGAATCATCTAGAAATGCTCTAGAAGAGGATACTATATGTTAGTTCCCTGCAAAATATCTTCCTGAAAGTCCCAAAATACCCTCCAGTAATCTGACATAGCTGGCTGGAAAACGGAACCTTGGAAGATGTATTTCCTATTAAACATGGGATATTCCATTGCTACGGTTCTCCAGGAGGAAATCCTGGACCCTGGTTCCCATTTAACATTGGTAAGAAAAATCGTCCCCCAAACAAAGATGTTGAATGACTGAAATCCTGCACCGGCACACGAGGCTTCAGAACACAACATTGAAAAGGGGCTGCCGGGGGTACAAGTCATAATCTAGGTGGTGGTTTCAAATATTTTTTATTTTCACCCCTATTTGGAGGAAGATTTCCAATTTGACTAATATTTTTCAAATGGGTTGGTTCAACCACCACCTAGATAATGTATTGTCAAATATGCCTTCCCCCAACAGGGCGAGGAAGTGGCTTCCGAAGCACCTTTGGCCTGCGGTTCTGTCTGGAAGCTTGGGAGATCGCCCTTGGGAAGGGCGGGCGATACTTTGGACACGTTTTTTTGTTTATGAAGAAACATGTGTATATACATATATATGAATGCACAAACACACACGCACACAGATATATATATATATATATTTATATACGTAGACACATTTTAGGTGTCAAGATGAATTAGGTAGGATATGGACTACTATTGGTTACTAGTTTTTTCTTGGCAGTGTGTGTGTGTATACATCCATCTTGTCTATCTTTTTTGTTTGACGAGTCGCCATTTTTTTCGTGAAATTGCCACGAGCTGAGGTGTGTTTTGAACAGGTGGATGAGATCGATACGGGAGATTTCAAGTATGTGGGAGCTGGTCACGGCACCTACGAACAAGTCACCTTCATTCCGGAGGCGGCCGCCAGGGGTTGGGGGTGGATTTCCTGTAACTTGGAGGTGATGATTCTTGGGAATGGGAAACAATTGGAATTAGACTAGGAGTGGAAATCTTTTTTTTGGGTGTGTGTGTGTGTGTGTTTTTCTTTGGGCGAAATCACTTTGAATTGAACTCGAGTTTGAAAAAAATCTAAAAATTATTTGAAGTTATCATGACATATCATGACAGGAATATCAATGTGCACCAAAAAATACGTAGTTTGATACCTGTTATCCTGGAGATTTCTTGGAAAGTTGCCCAGAAACTGCGTCCTGAAATTGCCGGCTCAGAATCCAGGTGGACATGTCAAGGAAGAGAATGCCAGCAGTAGAGGTCGAGCAGAAACCACCATGTTCCAAGTTTGGGTTAATGCTCTACTGTGCAGGGCAACCCAGATGGATTTGCTGAAGGTGGAGAGTGGTGCTGAAGAAAGGAATTTCGATTTTTTTTTGAGAGAGGACTGACCTATGATCATCATTATAATTATTGTTCCTCATCATCCTGCTTATGTAGTCATATCTTATCATCACAATAATTTCTACCTTTGAACAAAGAACCTTTGAACACAGTCTTTTCTTGCCTGGTATACTGCTGTCTTGATTGATGGGTTTATTGTTCATTGTTTCTTCGAGCATGGCACCAAACTTGAACTGCAGAAGTGCAACTGTTCAGGTGCTCTGAAAAAATGATGGGTTCAGCTGATGGCGATGATGCTTTATGGTTTTACTCCCCTCCCCCCGCCGAAATTACCCTCCGGTAATCTAACATAGCCATAGGAAATCCACCATTTGTAAATGAGTTTCCTATTGGAAAAGGGGAATTTCCATTGCTATCTTAGACTACTGGAGTGTAGATTAAGGTCGATACCCCAAATCTAAGCCACCAACATTGAAGCTGAAGGAGATACCTTTTGGAAAAACCATCATTCGATTCGATTGGGGGCCCCGTCGCTTTGTTATCATTTTTTTTGACCTTCGCTCCCTCGAAAGTCATACCTGGTCATTTTAAGTGTCATTTTGTGGACTTGAAAAAACAACTGAAGGTTCTGGAAGTAACCGCACCCCTTCTTTTGTGGGATGACGGTTCTTGAAAATTATCACCATTTTTCAATAGTTGTGTTTTGATGTTTCATGCTAAAGGTGACAAAATGATTGATTTCGGGGCTCCATTCTGAGGCCTCATGTTGTGTTCTCATTGGCTTGGCTTTGTTGTTGCCAGGGTCACTCAGGGGGGCGTTCTCTTGGGTTGAAGTGGTCCACGTTTTTTTCCCCATAACTTGGGATAATTGCCACCTCTCCAGATGGTTTGGGAAGTGTAGGTCCTTTAGGTTGCCAGGGTCATCACAAATCATGGTGGTTCCCTGGAATCCTTCAGGTTTTCGCATCACAAATTTGTAGATACCTATGGTTGGGCTAGTGATATCATCAGTTTCAACTAGCTACATCAGCTACATCTAGAATCTAGTTACTTCAGTGATAGGTGAACTATTTGGTATGATCATGTTTTTTCATTGAACATGAGCATCATGGCGCAATTCACATTCACTATGGCTAAACCCTGATGAATAGATACCTCAATATAGCCAGGGATGGTTTTGAAGTTCAAAAGACTGAAAAGATGATGAACATGAAGCTTCACTGTTGGTTTGTAAGTCTAGGAGTCAATTCAAAAAACAATCTCAAACTTTTGATTTGACATTTTTAGAGGGAAATGTTGACTTGCCATCTTGAAGAAAATGATGCCACGGCACTTTGAGGATCATTCTAGCATTCACTCCATTTGCACCACTTGGTTGGACACATTTTCAACTGCTTAGCATGATGACAATCAAGTTTTTTTTTAAATGATGTTCCATTAGGACAGATACACGCAACATCCTCAGAAAAAACAATCACAACTGTGTCGTGATGGAGTTTGTTTACTAAGGAGCTGGCTCATCATTCACCGTCGATCTGGAAGACTGGCAGATGATATGCCAGGCAGTCGTCACGTGTGGGAGGTATGTTGGGAGTTTGAGGTTGGCAGTGAGGGACACATGTTGTGAGGATGGAAGGGGGGCGTCGAAGATCCAACAAAAATGGTGAATTCATGTGAAGTCCCCAAATTTTGCAATCCCAAAATTTGGACTCGTTGGTGACTCACTATTGAAAAATCTTAGCTCCCAGATATCACTACCAGGTAATTGATGATTTCAGGACTCATTGGTGGTGATTTATTTTTCAACCTCCATCTGGGAAGACTTCCACGTTGAGTTTGCTGAGAAAGTTGCTTAGGTGCATGAAATTCACCCCCAAAGAAGCCGTTGTGCAGCATATTTTTTTCGGTACGAACAGCAAAGAACATGGAACAAAATAAAATCTAGGTGGTGGTTTCAAATATTTTTTCTTTTCACCCCTACTTGGGGAAGATTTCCAATTTGACTAATATTTTTCAGATGGGTTGAAACCACCAACTAGAAAATCTTTAGTTTGACACTTGGTGAAATTCTTATTTGAGATGCTTTTCAAGATATTGGAAAACATATCATCTTCTTGAATCACAAAAAAAGGGTACCACGCCAAGAAATGAGTGTGCCTCAAAATGAGGGATACCCCCCAAAAAACAGAAAAACGGCGGCCCCGTTTTGTTGGAAACCGACTGGATTTGGGCACGTCCAAACATTGTTTAAGACATACCGACATACCATGACATACCGCTATATGTGTCTCTCTAATTCGTATAGACATAAATACAAATACATGCAGATATATAATTATGTTATAGATGTATGTAGATATCAATACAATACATTTTTACATATATGTATATATATATACATGGATTTTGATGAGTTTCTTCTTCCACAAATGGGAGAAAACCAACCGCCTGGGCTTCAAAGTTTGTCTTCTTCTAGGCCAATTGGCTCCAAGGTATGATTGCCAGGCGGGTTATATACGTGTGATGAAGGGTTGGGGG
>DF241437.1:30895-47468 GCA_000507305.1 Breviolum minutum Mf 1.05b.01
CAAACAACCAACAAAAAACCACCAAAAAAAAAAACCCACTGACTCCACCACGCTGTTTTGGAACATTTTCCGGTGCAAGGCGGGATACTGGAACGGGAACTGGCACAAGGGTTGGAGTGCATCCAAGAAGGACTACTGCTGCGCAATGGCGGGCAAAGGTGGGGGTTTTGGGGGGGCACTTCGAAGGTGATTTTTTGCAATGAAAAAAAAGGACCCCTGGTTGTTTAGGGTATTTGTTGGGGATTACACCCATGAAGATTGACATGGAACATGATCATGGAGGTTTGAAGTTTGAAGATCATTTTCCTTTCTAAATGGGTGATTTGTAGGTTTCGTGTTAAGCTTCCGGGGTGTATACTACACAGTTAAATGAAGATTATTTCATAAACCTTTATATTTTCATAAAATTTGCCCAAGTTAAAAAGAAAGAAAACACATGCCATCTTCAAGGGTTTGGAAACTTATGTCCTCCTTTGATCTGTGATGTTATTTTTCATCATTATCATGTATATGTGTAAATAAATATACCAAAAATACAGTATATATATACAAAGATAATATAGTTCTCATTGAACGAATGTGTGAAATATTTAGATTCACCCCTGACTCTTTTAACGGATTTTTATGGATTTTTTCCCCATGCATCCTCAACCTGCGGCGTGGCCCGCAGGTTGTGTGTCTCACACCACTGAAGCACCCTTTGACTGCAATGCAGCCTTCAAGAACTGGCACATGGCGTCCCTTGGAGCTTGGAGATGGCATGGCTTAAGGGTGGTGGGGACTGGGGTGGACGAAAAAAACCTCGGAAAAACGGCAGGTTGGGTTGATGACACCCGAAAAAGAAATGGGGCGTGGATTTATATATATATATATACACATGATATTCCGGTATTCATGCAATACTGTATGAATCTATGTCTGTATAAATTATATCTGCTTTTTGGCTACTTCTTTTGTCCCTATATACATAGTCAGACTCGTAGTAAGAATGGCAACACTTGGCAAAGCACATATATATACATATATATGGTATATATATATATAGCTGTGCGGGAAGATGGTGGTGCGACTGGTGTATCTTGTGGTGACAATGGTCCGAGAACCATCCCGGATTGTCATCCAGGCATTAGTGTCTCTTTTAGGCCCCAGGCTTTCGTTCTTGTTGAAAGCTTTCCAGAAAGATGAAAGAAGCTGGACATGGAGTAAACACAACTAGTATTCACGAAACAAAATACAGAAAAACACCAAAAATAACACAAAAACAAAAATTGAGCATCCCTCTCTGAAAATGAGGATCCTTATTTTCGTGGCTGGCATGGATCAATCTTAGCAGAGTCGGTGTTCTTTCAGGGGCACTATTCGTTCCAAGAGTCCTAAAAACCTACGGGCCCAAATGCATTGAAACGAAAACAGACAAACACCGAAAAGAAAATCACATATATAAATATATACACATATTCTTTACATTTTTGAACATGTCCAATATTCACATATCTTTTGTGTTGTCTTTTTCTTGGAAGGTATCTATTATTTTCGTTGCGTTTTGAAAACCCACCTTTTTTCTCCATCATTTTTCGGCAACTTTACCAACGCCGAAACGTTGCCACCTCAGGTGGTCGGACCGGAAGAAGCGTTGGTGTTGTGATCATCACTCCAAAGGCTGTGCGGCGGAAACGCCAATCTCCAGGCAGCAGCGGCAGGTTTTGAGATATGTGGGATATGTGGAAGAAACCCAACTTATAAAGTTCTTGTTTTTTTTTTGGTGTGGGAGAAATATATATTAATATGTATATGTACAATAAATATATAATATGTATACATATATATAGTATATATATATATATATACACACATATATTTTGTTTCGATGTTTTTTTTCTCCCAGGGTATAAGACAATAAGAACAATGCAACCTAAGTTTTTTTCCCCTAGATAGCGATANGTGCCATTGCTGGGTGCCATCGTAGGGTACCATTGTAGTGTGCTATGGTTGGGGGGGAGGGTGACGACCAACTTTAACTTTGGGGGAATGGACGTGGTGCCATTGTTGGGTGCCATTGCAGGGTGCCATTGTAGTGTGCTATGGTGGGGGGAGGGGCGGGTGACGACCAACTTTGGGGGAGTGGGCGTGGTGCCATTGTAAGGTGCCATTGTAGTGTGCCATTGTAGTGTGCTATGGTTGGGAGGGTGACGACCAACTTTGGCGGAGTGGACGTGGTGACGACCAACTTTGGGGGAGTGGACGGGTACAATGTTCTTTACATTGATAACACAAAAATTCGTTTTTGCTATTCGGGGTCTATGCTGGTATAATTTTTCGAACTAAACAGAGGCAGTCCTAACCTTTTCCACTTGATGTTCTCTGTATTTCTGGGAAAAAATCGCAAATCACCAACCAACCTACAATCCAAACATCTTTTTGAATCCCTCAGTCCACCATCCTCCGTCACATCCGACTGTGAAAACTTTTGCGAATGGCATCTTTTTTGTTACGCCATGAAACGCCATGATAGCTTTGGTCGGGTGTCTCAACTTGGGGTTTTCCCCCCAGGTTTGTTTGTTTTTTCGGCACTTCGTTTTTCGGCGATAGGTTTGACATGTTTTCCCGGAATTTTCCCCTACAAAAAAACCCACAAAAAACCTTCACCCACATGAAAAAATCAACGTTTGGCGATGATGAAATCCCCTACTATTTATTTTTGGGGGGGTCAATGAACCGACCTGATTAGTAGCCCCCTGGTGACCGTGACCCTTGTTTCCAGCGGCATCACTCCCCCAGGGCCTTCGATTGCCAGAGTGGTGTGAGTATCACGTGGACGCCAGCGAAGCAGGTTTCCCCACCGGGGGGGAAGATTGGGGGCCCCCAAGGTTGGTAGCGAATTTTGGGACCCCGAAAATTTCAGGGAACTCGTGTGGTTGGTTAGATATTGTTCCGGACCTGGCCAGATTGAAATCGATCGATTTGGCATCTTTGTCATGATGTGACATGGGGTGAGTCATGAACTCATGTTTGGTAAGGTTTATGTAAGCTAGTTCTACATACCCACTTACAGTTGGGGTGAAGGAAGATTTGCTGGGGTTGTAAATATCTTATAAACAATCACTTTCTGCAGACATATTTCAATCTATTCCACTGAACTGGTGGAGCATACTGGAATACATATCTGAATAAAGTATATTGAAAATTATTGAAATATATTGATGGAATATCTTGGAATTTTTAACTCTATTGGCTGCCAAATGTTGGCCGCGGGCCGCGCCTACTGTTCTCCTGCCCGTTTTTTTTCCGTTGATTTTTGACGCAGGCCTTTTGCTGCTCGAGATTTCACCTTGGTTGTGGCAAAATTTTAACTACGGTGCCTTTCGACTGCACTGCAGGTGGGGAGTCTTTTGAAACAAAAACCCATAACGTTTGGTGGTGATTTTCATGGTTTCGTGGTGATGATGGCGATTGTCGTGGTTGAAATTTGCTTGTAAATTGATCGACTTTGGCTGCCAGCTTAGCTGCTAGCCAGTCTCCCAAAAAGGGTGGCGATTTTTGTTTTCGGGGCCATGATAAACCAAGAGATGGAGTTGCGGCATCTACTTTCTGAGATAAAAAATGTTTATTCATCGCAGTGAATTGACATTTTTTTCTTGGGAATCACAAAGAAATTATGTAAAAGACCTCAAAAAGACCTCCAACAAACATATTCCACCCAAACCCGGGGCCCCAAAAACGTCGTCTTTTTCCCGTTTTCCCCGGCGTTGCCTTGTGATGCTCCAGGCGTGAAGAAATGGCAGGTGGGATGGTCAGTGGCAAAGAAACAATGGTGTTGCCAGGAGCGGTTGGTTGCCGAAGGGTAAACGCGGAAAGAACCGTTTTTTCCACAATGAAAAAAGGGGCCTCCTGTGGTTGTTTAGGGGATTTGTTGGGGATGAAATCCTACCCAGTTATATGGGGATTACAATAAACCAGTTTTCCTGAACCATTTTTATTGAAAGCAGTTTTTTTCGTTGATGGACAAACCAGAAGACCGGAAAAAAATGAGATTTTGGTTAAAACAAAGAGCACAGGGACATTTTTAGTGCTGAAAAGGTTTGTGGCTGCTGTGGAGTGCGTGGGTGAGGTTTCCGCTCTGTGGGGCGGACCGCCCGGCCCAAGTTAGGGGCTTGTTGGGGCGAGACTTTTTTTTGGACCCTGAGTAGTGTCTCAACTTTTTTTTACGATTTTTTCTCAACAAAAAGCTGAATCCCCAGAAGCAATTGTGAAACTTCTCTAGTTGGGATAGCCCACCATCCCCCCAAGTTTTTTTTCCTTTAAATTCGATCTTTGTTGATATGTAACACTTGTTACATGGGTGTTTCCAAAAATATGGGTACCCCAAAATGGATGATTTATAATGGAAAACCCTATTAAAAATGGATGATTTTGGGGGAAAACCCACTATTTTTGGAAACATCCAAATCAGGTCCCTATGATTTCAAGTGATTATGACCATTAAAACAAGCACTTGTTACATGGGTCAAAACCGTTCGTTGATTTATTTGTCGTTGAAACTCCTCAACTGCCCCGTTTCGGGAACTCCCGGGAAGTTCCCCAGGAATTCACAGTCGGTTGCAAAGAGAAGGAATTCGACTATGACTGTGACGCAGGATACGACAATTGGAAGGTGACGGAATGGGTGTATGAATGGTGGGAAGGGGGTGAAGTTGAGGGGTGTTTTTTTTTAAATGTTCTTTCTTTTTTTTAAAGATGAACATAAATTAAGGGCATGATAGATGCGAAATATATATATATATACATACATACATAGATCGACTGTACATGTAGATATTACACACACACATACAATACATATTGTTTATGGCCGGTGAATTTTGAAAAAAACATACCTTTTTAAGGGTGAAACTATCTGATTCACCGGAATTTGTGCCACTCATGGACAGTTCGGGAAAAAACTCTCCCCACAATTCAGATCCCCGACTCGGCCGATTTTGGTACAACTCATAACTTGGGTCACAACATTTCAAAAAAGCCCACCACAAAAAGCTTCCTGAAAACTCCAAAAAAACACAGCTTTTTGATGTTTTTTCTGGTTGTTTGGAAAGAAAACGGAGGGAGAACCCTTTGAGTTTTTATTTTCCCTTGAAACAAAAATCCTCCCATCGTGCCCTGGGCCCTGCAGCGCACCCGGGGGTTGCCAGTTGGGGTGGTCCTTGGACAAGATGCATTATTGCTGTGATACACAGCATCGTGGGGATGCCGATTTCTTTTCTTTGTTTGAAGGGATCGATTTTTGAAGGGGGAGTTTTCATTGATGCATCACAATGGGAATGAATAAAGTATATATACACATAGGTACATGTAATAGTTTATATAGTTGTGTCTCAAAAAGTAGTTGGGGTCGAAATTACATGAACTTGTGGAACACTTTCACTTTGAAGTGGGATTTTGGTGGAGTATAATTAGAGTCATTGTGCATAGGAAAAGTGGAGAAGCTGAAGCCAAAGTCGGCCCGGCCAACCCTCCATCCTTCAGAATCTTGCAACGATAAACGCCGTGAATCATATAACCTAACAAGTGTCAATCAATATGGTAGGGTGGACTTTTGACATAGTCAGCTCCATTGCGCCATATGAGTATCTTCAAATGCATGGAATATAAGAATTGTGTACCATGTGATTAGATTCAATTCGTGACCTTTTTTTATCTCCCAAATTTTGGAGGTAAACCTCTGCAACCTTTGAGGGGGTCATGTTTTCATCATTCCGAAAAGGGGCACAAAGAGTTGCCAGGTATGTACACCCCGGAAGTTTAACATGGAACCTGAAAATTAGTCCCTGGAAAAGGAGACTCCTATTGGAAACCATCATTTTTAGGTTCCATGTTAAACTTGGGGAGGGTAATACAATCTAAACAATCTATATAGGTCTTTTTCTACACAACCCGAATAAGAGTATCAATCCTGGAAAAACGGTTGTAAGGTGGTTGCATGGCCACCACCACCACTGCCATGTTCGACTGCACTGCTGGGTTGAAAGACTGGCAGGCGAACTGTTTGGGATCAAATGAGCAATGAAAAAAAACACCCCTGGTTGTTTAGGTTATCTGCTGGGGATGAAATCCTACCAAGATCATATGGGGATTATTTGAAATAAACCATGAAATAAGGATCCTGTCATTAAACAACCAGAATGACTTCCCTGGAAAGTATCCGGTCCTGGGCCCCAAGTCTGGTTGTGAAAAAGGGATGTACTTCAAAGGCTGGATATCTTTTGGAGGTGGTATACAGTAGCAACATTCTCCATTACCTGCTGTTGATGGTTCGGAAATCCGGCGATCACCAGTTGATATGGTGAATATTCCATTATTATCAAAGTTTTATATACCCCAGGTGGTGTAGGATTTCTGAACCATCAACAGTATGTCTTCCTTTAAAAGACCCTTAAGAACAAACGATTCTTCAAGTTTGTATCTTATGTCAATTGTAGTCGTATGATACGAGAAGTCGAAAGGACTTCCAGGACAGATTCCCTGCCAGAACTCCCGGGCTCGAAGAAGAGTCCGACGCATGTCTTGAAGGAAGAAATGGTAGCTAGGTGGTGGTTTCAAATATTTTCTATTTTCACCCCTACTTGGGGAAGATTTCCAATTTGACTAATATTTTTCAGAAGGGTTGAAACCACCAACTAGGTAGTGTAAGGACTTGCCACAAAAAATCAAACAAATTGCACTTCAACATGGGACCATGCCAGCTGAGACTTCCTTATGATGACACACAATCGTAGTCTTCAACTTTTTTCAGCTGCTGACTTCTTTTTCATCATTTTCCCCGCAAAAAAAACATGCAGCAAGCTGCATTGAAGTTTTTTTCCCCCACCACCATTTTAGGCCCTTTCGGGAGGAGGTCCTCCTTACATCCTTACAGATGGATGACTCCATCGTAGCGACCTCGAAAAACCAAGTCCACCGTTTGGAAGCGTTTGGTCCGAGAGGCCGGCTGGTCTCATTCCAAAAAGCTCTGGTGCTGTCGCCGCGAGCAACGTGGATGTCACTTGGGCAGATTTTCAAAAACTGTTGTGGCGCTTGAAAATGTTTTTGTATTTTTGTGTGTCTTATTGGTTGTCAACATATTTTCTTAGTATTATGGGTTTTATATAGATGGTCATGTGAATGTGCATTCTACCCTATTATCAACCCCATATCAGGTGGGATTTCTGGGAGCGGAGCTCCTGAAAAAGGTGATAGCCAACTGATAGCCTAAAATGGAACCTGCAAGTAAAACATTGGGGTTGACATTCATATCATTCATCCTGGGTTAACAAAAAAAACTGAAATTTTCAGCTAAGAGTGGCCAGAAAAGTTGAAGAGACATGATTTACACTTTACACCCCCGAAGTTTAACAGCATTTTTCCCCTGAAAAATGATGGGAATGGAAGAAATTTCTCCTTTCCACTTTTGGGATTCGGCACCCAAAACTTCCAGGGAGTAGACACGTCAGACCGGTGTTACATTTCAGTTCTCACCATCTCACCCATTGCGGTGGATTCAAGTAGCTACTGACTTCGGAAAAAAAGGGATTTCAGTGATAGAGTCCCTGGAGATTCTTCCAAGTGACTTGGGAAGTCCAAAGTTTGGGAATTTCATGATCTCTGAACAAAATCGACCTAAAATTCCCACATGAACACCTTTTTGTTTTGTCCCTACACAGACTCTCACTGTTGCTTTCTCTCCCTATGCGATTTTCGAAAAATCACCGAAGTTTTTGGAATTTGTTTAAGGTGAACTTTTCGTTTTTTACCTGCACCGTGGCAATTTCACACCCCCTGAAATGGGAATTTTACCCCCCTCAAGGGTGCCCGAAAGCACCCCAGAAAAAGGTAACATGTGGACCTTAAAAGATGGATGGTTTTGCCAAGTTAGGAATCTCTTTTTTTTCCAAGGGGGTTTTACCAATTTTTGGTGCAACATGTTTAGTTTTCGGAGGGTGTTAGGTACCATTTTTCTGAATGTTCTGCCAAAAATCTCATTCCAGGTGATTCAAAGTGCCCTTTTCATCCCCTACTTGGAGGTCGCTTAACCCCTTGAAAGGGTCACTTAACCATCCCAAAAAGGTCACTTTGAATCACCAGGTTCATCCAATTTTTTTGGTGTGTCGCTTTTTTGAGGCCCCTTGACGACCACGGAGCAGTATGATTGCTCTGAGGGTGTGGCGGATATGAAGGACGAGAGATGATGGATGGATATGCATGGTTTTTTGTTCCGTTTCGAATTGTTGCGGATGAAGCTGTAAAAGGATTGGTTCGGGCAAAAGAGGGGTTTCGGTTTTTCCATCTGCCGTCAAGATTTTTTTTCTGGGATGATTTTGTATGGATTTGTACATCATTTGGTAGTATTTGTATGGATTTTTGCACGGATTTGGGAGAAGTTGGTTCTCTCTTTTTTTTTCGAAGCTGGCCATGCCAGTTGTTTTTACAGATTTTTTGGGGGCTCTGTGACTTCTGTAACCCCCCAAATTGGAGTGGCTTCCAAAACAAACCTGCGAGTTGGGAATCTTGCCACCTGGTTGTTTTCCTCTAAAGAATCCACTGATCCACAGGATTCTTTTGTTGGGCAATCTTTTAGGTAACCTACAAATGTGTACCAGGTGATTCAATTCGTGACCTTTTTAGCCCCTTAAAAAAATGTAAACATTCATTGTAGGAAGTAAACTATTATTCCATAAGCTGGATAATATGTCATATCTCTAATGCATAAGGTAAATGCTATTTTACACATCAACCTTATTCATTTGTCATGTTCTTGTTCTTTGCTGCTTGTGCTTCCATTTTTTCTTTTCGCTTACTGCTTGCTTTATCCCTTACTTCTCTACACCTTTTACAATGTAAGTAAATGTGTCCAGTTGCTGCATTTTCCCCATGTGTTTCTACCACAAAAAAGCTGGAAGGAAGCCTGGTCTGTGTTGAAGCAGCAATGGTGTTGCGAGCATCACAGTGTGGGATGTCTCCGTACCACGAATTTGCCGTTCGATTGCTTCGCTGGCTTTGGCACCTTGATGGTGAGTTACAAATTTAACGAATGAGTGGTTGGAAAGGTTGGAAAAGCAAGCATGTGAAGATGAATCTCCTACTAAAAATTGGTGATTTCCCAGCTAGTCATGTTAGGGGTGTAGAGCAGAAAGTCTGTGAAGTGGCCGACAAGAAAGCCAAGCAGGTGATAATTCGCTGGTGAAAACTCATGTTTTTTTTTTGGGGGGGGGTTGCAAAATTGAACCATGTTTTTTTGTTTTTGCATTGCACCCAAAAACATCTGATTAGCACAGGCAAGTCTGATGGTTTTTCCTTAAAGAAAATCCACCTAGGAATTGCTGGCGTTCCCAGGAAATCATGTGCCATGTGGCATCGAAAATAGGATCAGTGTTTTCGGCGATCGCGGGCGGGTTATATGCCCGTGATAGCCGAGGTGAGTTGCATTTGGCATGGACAAGCTTGAAGAAGGTGGCTCTTGTGGTACTTGGGCAGTCTGAATGGACTCAGAATGGTTGGCTTTTCAAAGGAAAGGGTGAGCTTTCCATGGACTCAGATTTCGAAAAAGACTCACATTTTACGGTTTGTTTCCCATCTCATAGTGGATTTCTTACCTTTTGGGATGATAAACATGGCATTTTTAAGACATTCTTTTTGTGGTTCCTGGCTGGCTCAAATCAAAAGATCATCAGCTCCTACCCAAAACGACCACCTCAAACCTCGGATTATACGATTCTTTGTTTGAGGGGTATGATGTGTTTTGTTGGAAGGCTTGAACACCCAAATTGACTCAACTTTTTGATTGGGGGGAATCCTTGAAGATGAAGGGGAAGATGTTATTTGCCCAGGTGATAAAAGTCCTTGGAACTACACCCCCGAAGTTTAACATAGATCTTGAAAATGATGGTTTGGAAGATGATTTTCCTTTTCCAGGGGTGTATTCTCAGGTTCCATGTTAAACTTCAGGGGTGTAACAGCAAAAGCCCCCTGAAAATTGATGATTGTAACTCCGAGCTCGAGTCCTTGGTTTCCACCTCTTTGCAGCCAGCTGACCCGTCGCCAGACGTGGTGTTGTCATCATTTTCAACGTGGTTGTGCTGCGACGACCTTGTCCACCACCTTGCCTTATGACTGTCACTTGGTGTTTTTTTTTTGGCAGATTCCCTATGAAGCTTTGACGACATTTCAGAAGTACTCACTTTCGGTGCTGATTTTTCTGATTGTCAAGTTTTGGAAGGATCAAAGGTGCAAAAAAGTTCATCTTCCTGCCATTTTGAGTGATGTACCTTCCTCATATTGCCAACCGGTTGGCAACAAGACAGATTGTAAACCCTGTGACAAAAAAAAGGAGGCAATCAACCAATCAATCGCCAGTATTTTATTCATGTAAGCAGCAAGGCTGAAGGAATTCGTGTAGGAGCATAGAGACCTGAAATGGATTGACCATTTCTTTTGAGTTTGGTCTATAAGGTCTTCTACTAAAAGTGCGGAAGATCACTTCTAGCAGATATCATAGCTGAGGGGTTGCGAACAAAAAACAACTTAAGTAACGGTGGGTAAATGATCCATTCACTTTTTATAAAAGGACCTTTGTATCAACCTTTTCGAAAATCCTAGTGTTTAGGCAGGACTTAACCTGATTTTCTTCAGCTACCCGGCTACCCCCTTTCTCAGCCTGCCGTTACCATGTTCTTAGCCGTTCGAAATTTCTGGTGCAAAAAATTGCCTGCTTGAATGACGACGGTCAGTGGATGCATGGATTTTTTCTGGACCTCCGAAATACTCGGATGGCAAATAGTGACCCACATCCTCGGAGGTCTTTTTTTTTTAAAAAAATATTTCCGACAATGTTGGATGTCTTTGGATTGAAATATTCGTCACTGTTCGTCACACTGTTCGTGCCGAAAAAATCATGACCTTTGGTGACTGAAAAGGCTATGCTGGTTACGAACGCCGGAAAACTGGATGGTCAGATGCTAAAAAACATTGGTGCTGTGATCGTTTCAGCAGAGGCTGCCAACATGAGGTTGGGTGTTCTCGTGGTGCTGCTGGGGGGTGTTCTCGTGGTGTTGCTGGGGTTTGAAATGTTTTTTTTTGGGTGGAAGAGCGCATTTCAGCTGGCGAAATGGACGTGATCTTTATAGAAACCACCGCCAGTCAGACAACTTTGGTGGACCGGCCTTTGATTTTCTAGATGTTTTGTTCTTCGACGTCGAAAGACAAAACAGGCGTGGTTGTTGCACCACCCAGACATTGAAAAGTGATCAATCACTTCTGAATATACTTTGTGTGTATATATAATATGCAATATAATAATGATGTATTTCCAGCATCTATCATGTAGATACATATATTTATATATATATATATGTATACCCCCCTGAAAACTGACATATTTTCTGAAAATGGATGGTTGGGTTCCATGAATTTTCCCTTCAAAATGGTTCCTTTTCAGGGTCGACATGTGAATCTAGGTGGTTTTCTATTTTTCACCCTACCTGGGGAGATGATTGAATTTGACGAGCATATTTTTCAGATGTGTTGGAAACACCAACTATCAACTACTGGTAAATTGTTGGTTTGGGTTGGTAGTTTGGATTTTTGGGATCCTGTTGTGAAAGGGATTGGGATTCTTAGGGGTACCCCGATTCGAATCCCCAACCACCGGGCTCCAAACCACCAATTAACCATTAGTTGAATATGTTTTGCCATACAGTAAATCACGATTTTGGATACATAAATGATATACACCAGCACCTTCAAAGGGGTGCTCAATGGTTTGGGTCGTTTTTTTTCTACAGCCATCCATAGCTCCCTTTCCGAAGGAGACTTCTGTACCTTTCGACTGTGACGCTGCTTGGGCTCGATGGGAGAAGATCCTTAGATCCAAGAAGTGCAAACGGGTAGGAAGGGGTAGGAAGCTGTTGAAAAATACCATCCTGATGAAGGGGCTATAACCATGGGGTATATCTTACTTCATCCCATTTCTAAGTAAGATTTATCCCATTTTTGAAAAAACAACATGTACTAAATTCCCGGGTCCTAATGTTGATGGTTCCGAAATCCTAAGGCCAACCACCTTTTGGATGGTGCTAAAACCCGTCGTAAATAATGGGATAAAGTACAGTTCCCTCAACTGGTGAGTTCTCCCCGGACTTCTGGTTGCCATCAACAGTACCACCCTGAGCAATGGTTAAAAATGCCTTTGAATATTCCTTAGATCATCGTTTCACCGCCATAGGATTGAAACGCAGTTTTTCAAAAAAGGTTGGACATTTGACATACATAGACCCTGGAAAAATTAACATGGAATCTGACGATGGAGCTTTGGAAGATGCTTTTGAAAAAATGGTGTGATTTTTAGGTTCCATGCTAATTTTCAGGGGTGTATTTGTGCTTAAATTTGCTTAATCCGGAATGGGTTCAAAAAAAGAAGTATCACTTTTTTCCTCCCCCCGATTTTTTTTTGCTTAATGGAAAGTGTGGGTTTGTCCAGAAACGAGGATGTTTCCCTTGAGGGTCATTTTCCACTGAACCATGATGGGAGGAAATGAGATACACTGCCCATAGGAGCTTGCTTTTTTTTTGAAATCGTCTCTCGTGGAGCAAGTTGTGCAAGCTGTACTTTGGATCCCCCGGCGTATATTGAAATACTTTTGATGGTTTGATGGTTCAGAAATCCCAAGGCCAACCACCTGGGATGTCGCTAAAACCCTGTAAACCATGGGATAAACTATCAACTTCAACTGGGTAGCCGGATTTCTTCCATCAACAGTATGTCCCAGTATATCAGTGATTCTGAATGTACCAAAGGGTATTTCTGAAGGAGAGCTTCCATGTTGGGACCAGACTGCGTCCAACTTGCGAGTTGCTCCGATTGATTAATTTACCCCCGCAAAAAAATTAACAGGTCCCCCCAAAAAAGGGACCATGTCAAAAGGAAATTCATTGAACCCAAGCATAGATTTTAGGGGACATGTTAGTTTTCGGGGGAGTAATATTTGGCATCAATTTTCTTGGTTTGATGCAGATGCCCCATTTCCCTCAGCTGTTTGGTGCAACAAAGTTTCGAAGCAAAACATGGTGTCAGGAAGTGGTTTTCCGCCAATAATATGTTGGGTGAAAGTTCGTAAAGAAATATCTGGAGTGTTTGTTGGTAGGCATTCTAAATGGACCTATTGTGAAATCGGGACAAGATGACCCTTGGACCCCTCATGGTCCTTGGATGGCCCGGCATTGATGGCCCCTAAGGGGTTGGAGTACTGCGAAGAAACGCTGGTGTTGTGTGCATAGCAAGCGTGGCTGCGATCCTTACGATTGCTGCCTGACAAAAGGGTGAAGGGCTTTCGGGGTTTCGGGGTTTTGCCAAAAAAAAAAGAAAGTCGCAGCAGATGTTGGTAAGTAAAGTATTTGACCTAAAACTCATAAGTAGAAATTCATTCAAACACCTGGTTTTTATTTAACACCGTTCCTGGTGGATTTCGGAGTGTGTTTGTTCTGAAGGACCAGAAATTCGCCCAAATTTCCAGGCGACGCTCGTTTTTTCGTCGCCTTCATCATGGGAGATTTTCTCAGCGAGCTGAGGTAATGATGGTTACACCAACTGGAGAGAACTGTGGTCCTTGTCCAAGAAAGCTTGGTGTTGTGAACTTTGTCAGCGATCATTTGGGTTGGATGGATGAAATCAAGAAAACATGTGGCTGTTTCCGAAAATAGGGGTAAAACCCCCAGAATGGATGGTTTATAATGGAAATCCCTATTAAAATGGATGATTTGGGGGTACCCCTATTTTCGGAAACACCCTTGTGAAGCTTTCTTGCCATGGTTTGATTTGCAATCTTTCTGGACCATGGTTTATAGGGTCTCATCCTGTAGCCAAAGGGAAGCTGCAACTTTTCGATATACAGACTCAAGATAAAGAGGGAGAGGTGGATGCCAGCACATCCCATAAAATATCATTATGGAGTTTTTTAGTTTCACTTTTGAGCAGTGATCATTTCACCCTGGTTGGTTGGATTATATAGGGGATTTTTCATGCTACCCAGTTATATAGGGACTATAATAAGCCATGACATAAGGATTAACCAACTAGGATTCAGTGGAATGTCGTTGTGTTGTACCCACTAACTTTGTCGCTTGCCATGTTTTTTTTGGGTCTGGGAACGAGTTTTCGATAGGTATATACACCGAAGTTGAACAGCGAGTTTACCGTTTTACCCCTGAACAATGCTGGGAATTTGGAAGACGATCTGGCTTTCCTATTGGGACTTCGGTAACCTTTTTTCAGGGGAACACTGAGCCGAAAAAACTTCGGGTTTTGCCGGGGATATCTGCGCACTTGAGGAGTCCAGGAAGCGTGGATGTCCTCCTGCCACGACCTCGGCCCCCTTCGACTGCAGCTCGGGGTCTTTGGGCTGTACATTGGGATCACTTCGACGAAAACTCCACCGTTGGTCCACAAATCTTTGTTGGAATGCTTTTGGTGACTGAAATTTTCATGTGACTTTTTGAGGAGATGATATCATTTGGTTGTAGATTGTAGTTTTATTTTCCGGATTGTGAGACAGGGAATTCTTGGGAAAGGATTGGATGCAACCTGAGGTATTCCAATTGGGATATTGCACCTCAACTGCACAAATCAGTTGCAACGGACTTTTTTTGTTGTTCTTGTTCTTGTTCTTGTTCTTGTTGTTGTTCTTGTTGTTGTTGTTGTTGTTGTTGTTGTTGTTGTTGTTGTTGTTGTTGTTGTTGTTGTTGTTGTTGCTGTTGAAATATATATCCTGGTGTGTGCAACTTTTTCAAGTACACCAACCCTTGCATTATTGCTCTTTCTCACCTTAAAACTCTCCAAAACCAAAGGGCCACGGTGCTCAATTGGACTCAACCAGGACTGGTCTGCAGAGCGAAAGTCATGGTGTTGTCACAAGCATCAACGTGCCTGTACACCCTTTGACTGTCATCTTCATTTCAGGTCTGCTACCGGGTTGAGGGGGTTGATTTTTAGTATGCAGTCATTGTTTTTGTTTTATTTTGGAGACTCTTAAACAGACCACTTTTTTGTGCACCATTGAGCAACCAGACATGTAATGACTCAGCTTTGATTCCCATTGACATTTCCGAAAAAATCAACGGCACAAATTTGCGGCACAAAATAAATTCATCAAATGATGCATCTGAAGGTGGGTCAACATGTTCGTTGTTTTCGCTTCTCAAATCCGTTGTTTCACGTCGTTTTTCGACCGCAGTGAATGGCAAGTAAAGTGGCCTTCCGAGAAGAAGGACTACTGCTGCAAACGTGTCTGGGCGCAAAAAAAAAACGAGACCCTGTTTCGCTACAGGCGATAATAGTTTCTATTAAAACTAATCTTTGGTATTTGTTGTTTAAGATTCATGATGACCTGATATAATATCTGTCTTTTGCAAGTCGTTTTTTTAGCAGAAACAACAACTTTCCTTGAGAGGCATGTACTTTTTCTGTACTACAGGAATGAAAAAAACATCACTGCAGAAAGTTATGAAGATATAGTGATATAGCCACATGTTTCTAGAGAAAGAGTGATTTTTTAAAGATGTACTTCACAAGATCTATGGTTTTCGTACCCGTTCTTTGCATCAATCATAGGTTTGCTGGCTTTTCAGGTCTTGTGGTTTGCTATTCTATGTATTTCTCTATTAGAAATTCCTGTCCAAATGGCGTGTCCTAAGGATTGCGCCAACAACCAACTGGCCAACGACTAACTAGCCATTGAGTTGATTCCATTTTATTGATTGACTAGTTTTCCTTTACTTGTCTATTTAGATATTAACATATGTATTATATTTGTCTATTTGGCTGTATTTCTCTGTTTGATCGCACTCATTTATTTCTCTATTTATCTTTGTCATACGTTCAGAAACACAGACAGAACTGAGACACAAAAAATGCACCACGGAAAATTAACGGATGGTTCTCCTAGAAATCACCTAGCCTTGAAAAGGAACATCATCTGAACCATCCACCTCCATGACTTTGGGTTCAAAATGCTACACCCTTAAGGATTAACCATCTTCCAATTCCCCATGTTCAGGTTCTATGTCAATCTTCTGGGGTGTATTTTTCCAGGGGTGTAAACATGTTAATTTTTCCAGCATATAACTTTCGTAGTTGGTGGTTGAACCAATCCATTTGAGAAAAGTCCTTAAGTCATGGAGGTGGATGGAAAGTCCCTCCATGAAAGGGTGTAAAAACAACAGACCAACAACGGGGTCCACCATAAGGACCTTGTCAAATGGGAAAATCAACCCTAAAGATTGACAGGTATTGTCCCTTGGTGATGTAGGGTTTCTCCTATTTTTTAGGGTTGTTTCAGGTGATTATGGCAAACCCTGAAAAACAACAGACCAACAATCCCTAAGGCACTGGGATGGGTTGTGCAGCCAAAACGACCGCAGCTCCTTGGGTCACACGAAATCCGAAAAAGGCGATCTTTCAAGTGAACTATAAATGGCCTTATAAATACTTGGCTTTGACATGGGTTTGAGTGTTTTTTTTCACGCCCCTAGAAATAAGTGGAGTTATTATTTC